>JAWZYT010002785.1:87500-120000 GCA_034508575.1 Petrolisthes manimaculis | reverse complement strand
TTATCTACAGTAAAAAAGTTGTGAAAGTTAATTACATTACATACCTGTCCACTTTAAACGGTATCATAATTACCTAATTAATTTTGATACATGTATTCTGAAAAGTGCTCGGGAAATTTACTTAGTGTGTGTGTGTGTGTGTGTGTGTGTGTATGTGTGTATGTGTGTGTGTGTTTTTCTGTGTATATTATATTATTTGCTTATTTATTGAGAAACTTAAAGTGTGGTAGGTATATATATGAATGAAAGTGTTTGTTGGTGGTGGTAGGTAGGTAGTGATGAAAGTTATTGTTGTTGTGTTAGTATTGGAGAAAGTGTTGAGTATGCATGGGTTAGAAGAACTATATAAGGGGAGAGTATACTTTGATACATTGGAGCACCTTGTTTCCTCCATGGTATGCTAGGAAACAGGACCATATTATCAAACGTAATGGTGGCCTGTTGCTGGGAATAGTTTGGAGGAATCATTATTTCCCCAAATGCCAAAACTTACCCTCCCCTTAAGGCTACTAGGCCAGACGTAGGTGAACCTCAGCTGTTTTTTACCACCTTCCGATAATGAAAATATTACTTGTTTCCTGATTGGCTGCTGCTTCCAGAAAATTACACGTCGGCAGAAAAAAAAAAAAAAACAAGTATAGATGGATGGTTGAACTAACGAAGGAGGTGTTAATTCTGATTGAGGCATATTCTATCACGATTTAACACCGAGTAGTTGCTTTTACTAAACTGGGATGTGCTGCATTTGGTTGGACATTATGTTTGTTGGGAATTAAATGGGTCGACTGTTATGGACGAAATGACGAGGTTACTGATTCCTCCAAAGTATTCCACGAAACTAGACGAAAACCTCAGCAAAAATAAATGGGGGATTATTTTCGTAGTATTATGTTATAGTGTTTTGGAGGAAGCAGTAGTGGACAACAGATGACCGACCCCCCCTCCCTTTATTTTTTTTTTTACAATTTGTGGTGAGAAGAAAAATGGCCTTACTATACTGGCTGGCTTCTACCTCTTAGACACCGTGTTCAGGAGCCTATAATATTATACATGTAGATTCCAACCAATATTTATGTGTATGGTAGGGTTTCAAGTCATATATCTATACTCTCAATAAACATGTGTATAATATTATGGTAGAGTTTCAAGGCATGTAACAAAATATACTCTCAACATTACCATCACTCTCACAGCTTGTATATTGTTCACTACTGAGGAATATTGGTGATAGTGACACCTATATTATGACCGAGGAGAGTTGATGAAAATTCGATGTTGAGAGAATGACTAGATAGATAACCCGGTACTGTAAGGTTCCACAAGGTGACCTGATTCATGCTGGTCAAATTAAATGAAAATAATCTTACTCAGACCTCCTACAGTTGGGTACCAGTGTGTGTGTGTGTGTGTGTGTTATGACTAGTAGGTTAGTAATGAGTATACTGACTATGTCCAGTTTCAGTACACAAAACAAAATAATAATAATAATAATAATAATAATAATAATACTAATAATACTAATACTAATAATAATACTAATACTAATACTAATAATAATAATAATAATAATAATAATAATAATAATAATGTTCTCCCCCTTTCCTTGCCTCCCCAAACCAAGAACATAAACATAATAATAGTACACACACACACACACACAGAGACTGGATACACCAACATGAGGATCCATGGGGGTCGAAACCTTTAGTGTGGGAAAGCAGCAGGGGCCTCCAAAATGACACACAACCCCGTATATCATTATCGGTATTTCTCAAGTGAATACATAGAATTACATATAGCGCTTGGTGTCAGTCTATCGATGCACTCACTGAGGTATTATACAACGCGACTACTAACATACATTATTCTTTTACTGTTGTTTTCGTAATATTATGTGTGTTGAGTTTGGTAGTGTCGACATTTTTTTTTTTTTTTGGCGCCATTATATAGTAACTGATATATTTCTATTATATTATTTGTTAAAGTGTAGCACGATTTATATTTATTTTTTCTGTCCGTTGTTGGAGTGATAATATTCTTGTTGAATCTGAGAGAAGAAATACAAGGTCAATCTTACCTGAACATTAGGTGACCTTTCACATCCGAGCCTCTTCTTCTTTTGGGATCCGCCTCTCTATTTTCTTCCTGTCCAGGTTTCAATTCTCACCTGCAAAAAAAGGAATTTCGATTATAAAAATATTTCAAATTGACCAATATAAATACCGTATTGGCTTTCATTTTCATACCGTAATATAATGTAATAGTGTCATATAAATATAATGAAATGTAAAATAATGAGAGTATGGTATGAGGGATGAACGTTTAGTGACACCTGTATTGCTTTTGCTTCTTTTATGACAACCCTTTGGTTCACATTCTGTAACAAAGTAACGTGACAAAATGGTAACTGATGAACAGCTAAACGGTTTTGTCAGATTAAGAAATTTTGCCGGGACAATGTGGAGTGGACGAACAGCAAACACAGACCAGGAAAATACTGAGAAAAACTTTGTGGCTGAGGAGTGTTTGTATGATGTGTTTATTTTGACCAAACTGGAAGGCAACTGAATCCTGTAAACAATGTCAGTAGATAATGCACCTCAGAATACGACTAGTGAAGGGACCTGTTTTTGTGTAATGTTCAGAGGACTATGTGATACGTAAACTCCAAACCCCCCACAACAAACAAGTGGGTGTGATGGCCGCTTGACGCCGCCTGGACGCCATCTTGGACGTGGTGGCCTCCAGGAGTAATTACTACCTGCCCGCACCTCAGCCTCGGGGCACGGCGGGGCGGAACGGGGCGAGGCGGGGCACAGTGGAGTTGTGGGACTTGTGGGGCAGTTAACAAGATAAGTTTGATATTACTATGATGTGAAATAATGCATGTATGGAATTATTATTTGAGAAGAAGACCGACTAAGTATTTCCTGATGTAAAATAACAGAAAATGTACTGAATATATTTTTGTCGCCTCTAAAGATCTTACTTATAATAATTTTGATGTTTTCTTCTGCATGAATTCCACGTGTTTATCATCTCTACGATCCACTTGGGAATGGATTGGCTACGTGTTCAGTCAAGGTGTTTCGAAACTGCAATATTGAACCTTCACTGTGTTTCTCCCCACGTTTTCAATAGGCCTATAGATCTGAAGTGTTTTTTTTATTATTTCGGGAAGGGAAGTTGCCTGACTGTAGATCCTACAGAATAAACAGACTTGTCAACCCACAGAAATACAGGCCTACCAACCTACATAAATACAAACCTTCCAACTTAAAGATATACAGAAATACAGGCCTACCAACCTACACAGAAATACAAACCTTCCAACCTAAAGAAATACAAGCATTCCAACTTACAGAAATACAAAATAAAGGCCTTCAAATTTACAGTAACAGAAGCCTTCCTACCTAAAGAAAGAGAGAAAAAATCTGTATATTTTGTGTGTGAAGATGTATATAATTGGTGTTACTGGTGTCATTGGTGGGTATATATAGTGTATAGATATAGGGCCTTGGATGAGTGAGTTGGGTATAGCGCCTCCGGAACTCATTAGGGTGAGTCAGGTGAGTGATGAGGGTGTGATGAGCATGACATCAGTAATGACCACGAGGCGGGTCTAGTTTGGGGCTCCTCCTACTAGACTAACCCAATATCCCCATCCTCTCTCTCTCTCTCTCTCTCTCTCTCCAATGGCACGTCCTACCCAATAATTATACCCCATCCTCCCTCCCTCTCTCTCTCTCTCTCTCTCTCTCTTTCACTCCTCCTCCTACTATCCCACATTATACCCCATCCTCTCTCTCTCTTTCTCTCTCTCTCTCTCTCTCTCTCTCTCTCTCTCTCTCTCTCTCTCTCTCTCACGTGGATCAAGGACAGGGTTGTCAAGTTCATAAAGATTCACATAACATCTTGTCTCCAAAATAAAAAATGAGAATGTTTTCCCATAGACCTATATCAGTATTCAAGTTGCAGGAATTAGAAGGAAGGGTATGATTAAAAGTTATAATATATTGAGAGGACACAACGAACATTTAGTATGGTAACAATTCTACTAAAATGCTTCCACTGACACAGGTAAAAATTAATGAACAAAATTGAAGACCTGGTATGTACTGTACCCCCGTTGGATGCAAGAATTGAAGGAAAATCAAGCGTTGTGGGAAATACAAAGACACACAACACACGGGTTTGGTTTGGCTGTGATCCCTAAATATGAGACAGTCACAATGTAATTTCACGATTTTAATCCTCAGACGATTTTATAAGTGACAAGTTAGCAGTAATATATATGTATCCTTTCTGAAATCGATAAGCACCAATTTAATTAACCATAGAATCATGATTATATATGTTAGTAATTAAATGTATCAATAGTTTCACTTCACTGTGGCCTAAAATGGTAGAAAAGTAACTATTCTATCAAAATAAACCCTAGTGGACTTTGTGGTGGTAAAGAGTCGAGAGAACAATATGGTTTGGCCAAGTTCTGAGAATACAGAATGCTGTCTCATACTTTTCAGACATTTCCTTTCCTCACATAGTTCCAAGTCAGGTCTTAACGTTCATGGTATGTCAGCATAATGTCCCTTTCACGTAAAAAAAATCATGTTAAGTGGAAGTAAAAGTCATTAACACTTTACCATTCAAAAGGATTTCTTTGTTTTAACAATGCAAAGAAATGTCACTCCTATATGTATATGTTTTTAACCACTTCTCTCCGTGACATAATACATGTTAAACTCTTCTCGGCAGTGGTCAGACGAATTACAGTACAAGGTTGTATATAAACAAACATAGTTGTCATGTCACTGTGCGGTACACCAGATGTATGTATGTGTATATCTGTGTGTAGGTAAGGTCGGGTTTGTATGAGTGTGTTGGATACGTTGGTGAAGAGATGGACCCCCTCCTGACCACTCATTCGGGGGGCGTCACGAGGCAGACCTCCACTGTCATCCTTCACACCAACCCTCATCTTCACCCTAGCCTTGTCATCCTCTTCACCCACTCTATCTTTTATTTCATCCTTCCTGGCTTCTCACTATATCCTATGTGTTCACCTTCCACAACCAAAACAAACACATTCAGCTAAAGTTAGTTGATACACGTATATGGCATTTCAAATTTTTATATTTAAGAATGATTTATTATCTAATGCTTTATGTTAAAAAAAAAAATTCTATTGTTCTGTAAATGTAATTAATTCGATTACCAACAGTCATTGGAACCTTTCAGATACTCGCATCCTGAGTGAGGAACCCAAGAATGTTAAGGTGATGATGAGAGCCTTGACCTTCGCTTTGTGTTCACGCCTGACGACTGCCTTTTGTTCAGGAAACCTTTATTGCAAACCAGACACTCATCACTTCTCCACCACAGAGGGTAGGTGGCCAAGTGGATAGGCTAGTGAGCTTTAAACGTAATAGCCTATTCGGAGGTTCTAATCCCTACAGTGGGAGGGTAAAGTTGAGAACACAAATATTACTTAGTTGTCTATACTTACCCTGAACATTAACAGTGTTGGTGAGAATAAAAGTCAGACTACAGAGATGCATCATGTCTTCGAATCTCACCTCCACCTGCTGAGTCACGAGAAGTATAATATTTAATACTAAAATTAATCCCACATGCCCTGATTATCAACACCTTACACATCCACGATTAAGTAAGCGGATAATAAATACACTTTTGGTACATTGGAGGGCCTTGATTCCACCAAAGTATATCATAAAACAGGACCTGACTAACAAAATTATTGAATGCCAGTTGTATGGAATAATGTGGAGGAATGATTTGCTTCTGACTTACCAACACTGTACTAAACCCCTTCAGAAAGCATCATGACAGACCATTACTCGAGTCAGTCCTTGGTGGCATCACAGTGTTTGGCAGAGCTGGGGTCGAGATACTTTTTTGAGGGGCTGTAGAGCAGGATATAATTCAGAACCAGGCAATCACACGGATATTAACACCTGCTGACCCCAGATAACACCACACCATAACTACAGAGAGAGAGAGAGAGAGAGAGAGAGAGAGAGAGAGAGAGAGAGAGAGAGAGAGAGAGAGAGAGAGAGAGAGAGAGAGAGAGAGAGAGAGAGAGAGAGAGAGAGAGAGAGAGAGTAGAAAGTAGATTTGTAGCAACATATAGAACAACTGCTAAAATGGCATAAGTATAATATCTCCCCTTTGATTGGCTGATACATCTCTACTGTACTCCAACAACCCTAAATATTAACTACCATAACTACTCCAGTGATGGCCTGTGTGACCTTGAACTCCAGAAGAAGACCCAGGCCACCATCCCTCTCCCCAACAACAACAACAACAACAATAACAAAAACAACAATAAGACAACACTCTTACTTATAAATATGATTGTCCTGAACTAGTAGTGGTGATGAGTGGAGAGGGAGGGAGGGAGGATGGAGGGAGGGATGGAGAGAGGGAGGGATGGAGGGAGGGATGGATGGGACATGCTATTACAAACTGCACGATGACTGAACCAAACCTGAGTACAAGTTATAGTTGCATGTTGTCTTTTTTTTTTTTTGCCTGGTTTCGTACACACACACACACATACGTACCATTCTCCATACACACACACACATACGTACCATTCTCTCCCTACACACACACACACAAACACACGTACCATTCTCCCTACACACACACACACACACACACAAATCACCGACTGTAAACACTACACCACGTTACCTATTATATTGAACCCGTGAGATAAAAACCACAACACACACACACATACACACATACCCGATCGTAATCACTACCCCCGTTCCCCCATCCGATAGCAGCGTTGGTTTGAAGCACATACACACACACACATACAGTCAACAACCCCAGATACTGAAAGAACTAAAAATACTACATATCCTATACTGTACATGAACTACATACAGTTATGGACACATGTATCAGATACTCCTCAAACAGGTGTGTATGTGTGTGAAGGGAGAGTGGTACAATATGAGTTTGTGTGTGTGTGTTTATTTCAAGTGTCCGTAATTGAGGAATCTGTAATAGGTGTAAGGTTGGAGGAGATGATGGTGGTGGTGGTGTTGGTGGTGGTTGTAGTGGGGATGGTGGAGGAGATGGTAGTGGTGGTGGTGTTGGTGGATGGAATGGTGGTGGAGGAGATGGTGGTGGTGATGATGGTGGTGGTTGGGATGGAAGGTCCAGTGCATCAAACAGGTTCGTCGTCGTCGTTGTTGTCGTCGTCTTTCCTGTGGACTGCAATTTCGTGTCCAGCTCCATCTTTGGGTGTGTCGGTAATCAGATAATTATGTAAATGAACTCGGGGGGAGGGGGAGAGAAGATGGGGAGATGGGGGGGGGGGAGAGTGGGGAAGTTGGGGATGGGGGGGAGAGGATGGGGAGTTGGGGTGGGGATGGAGGGGTGAGAGGATGGAGAGGATGGGGAGTTGAGGGGAGGTTTGTGGAGAGGATGGGGATGAGAGGGTTCAGAGAATGGGGGGAGCCGAGGTCGTGCAAGGGGTACACGCAGTTCAAGGCGAATGAATGTATGTATGTATGTATGTATGTTCTTTCCAACTTGTATGCTTGGTCCCCCCCCCCCCCCCCCCCCCCACCACAACCACAACTTCAATCATATTTCTTCTGTACACTAGCAAGACAACAGAAGCGATGTCATGTTAGGAATCGGATCTTGAAGGTATATATATATAGAGGATAATCATATGTTTTTGGTAGTAGTTGTTGTTGTTGTTTTTGGTAGTCGTTGTTGTTGTTGTTGTTGTTTTTGGTTGTCGTTGTTGTTGTTTGGGTGTGTGTTCGTTTGTCCTCTGTAGAAATCAAAGGGTATCATGTATTTAGTCCACCCCAAACATATCTAAAAATAAGGGGTACCTCTTTATAACTAATGACATGATGTATCTAAAGGCGTTAGCAATACAGGGCTGGCAAATTTAGAGTAACTGATTCCTCCAAAATATTCTACGCAACAGGCCACCATTATTTGTGTTCATCTGGCCCTGTTTCATGGCACACTTTTCAGGAATCAAGGGACTATGATGTACCAACAAAATATACTATCCTCTTAAAGTGTATCCCAAGTGTTAGCAGAGATAGAAACGTGTAAATAATAAACAATAAATAATGACAACAACAAGGAGTAGTGGGAAGAGAACAGGGGTTGCTGGGTAGCCAACGAAAAGTTAATTCCTGGGGTGTAGGAAGTCGTGACATTTTGTGTGTGTGTGTGTGTGTGTGTGTGTGTGTGTATGTGTGTGTGATGACCTGGGCCTTGGTAATGGACTTCATGAATTCAGTGTCTAGTGTTAGATGATAATGACAGGGAGAAACCACAATGAGAGTATGATGAGAGGAAGAAATAGGTTATAGGATGTATGGTTGTTATTGTTGGTGTTTGTATAGTAGGTGTGGGGGGTGGGGGTGTAGATGTGATTAGCCTAGATGTGAGGGATGAATTGTGAGGGTTGTATATATGTGTGGTTGTAGGTGTGAGTGAGTAGTTGTAGATTTGGGTAATTGTAGATGTGAGTGGTTGTTGTAGGTGTGGGTGGATGTAGGTGTGTGTAGTGGTCATGTATGTGAAGCCCCAGTGACGCCCCCCTGGACAGTGGTGACAGCGGGGGAGACCTGAAAAGACAAGTGTTGGGTACCAGGCTTGGCAGGAGGACGCAGGAAGCAGCTGTAAGGGTAGAGGATATTGGCATGTAATGAAGAATTAGTCGGGTGAGGGCGTGAGATGGTCCTCAATAGCTCAGCGTGAGGCCAGGCTGCTTGCTGCTGCTGTCTAGTGCCACCTTTCCCAAGTCTCTCAAGGCACGAGGAATTTTTTGCCAATGGAAGGATTCATTAATTAAGATTGTGGAGGTTGAATTAAGCTCGGTTAGATCAGGTCAGGTTAGGTTACGAGTAAGTTAATTTAGATGGTTTTTGCATTAGAGGTGATTTGATTAGTCATCATGCTAAACAATGGACAGGTAAACATCCTGGAGAGACTGAGGGACAAGAAGGAACAGGGAACAAGTTTCTCTGTACCACGAGAGACTTGGGATTAATACCTTCCCTCCCTTGGTACCCTCAGTCTCCCTCACACATCTTTACAATATAAGTTTAAATTAGGATCCACTGTTTTACACATTCAATTTACATCTTTGTTAATAATTAAATATAAATTGCCAAGTTGGGGTTTCAACCTTTAGCTTTGAAGACACATGTTTTTCCTTGTCTTTGCAATTATACTTCATCCATATGGAATTGTCAATAATGTATTTACTATTAACTTTCGTATGTCATAAAGTATATAAATATATTGTCTACTTATAATTTCCGTAGTTGGACATTCTATAGCGAAATAATCTTGAAGTTGTTCACCAAACAGGATTAACAAGTCCTTCATTACCATTATTTTGTTAGTCTGTACAGTATTCATTCGTCTTATTAGAAGCAATAATATTGGAAACCTCATACATAATATATCTCCATATCTCCTCTACACAAATAGTTTTAATTTGTATTGTGATCAGTGGTGCTCAGGCTTCATCAGATAAACATTATATGAAGAAGAGTTTTTATTGACATTCCTTCCTCAGGTGCAGAGACAACAAAATAGTGACGATAAAGTTACCTTCTAAAATGGCATTCATTTTCTATCACTATCTTTGAATTCTGTGTTACAAACTAAGTGGACCTACACCTCATCCTTCCCCTACTCTATCCGCGAGCGAGTAGGTATACCTGTAGCAGTAGGCCAATCAGCAGGGGGCAGGTGGGTGTGCCTGGTTTGTTAGTGGCTACCCGCTGCCCTCGCCCCGCCCCTCGGTCAAGCACAGGTAAGCAGAGGGTGTTGGTAATGAATGAATGTGATCCTCTCCCTGGCCCCCTTACTAATGTCTGCCCCCTACCCCTCCTTTCTGGTTCATCCTAATATCTGGCCCCTCCTCCCACTGTCTGTTCCTACTCTCCCATCGTTTCTAGCTCATCCTAATGTCTAGCCCCTCCCTCCACTATTTGTCCTCTCCTCTCTGACCCCCTCCTATCTAGCTCATCCTATATGTCTGCCCCCACCCCCTCCTCTTCCTTACCAGCCCATCCTAATGTCTGGCCCCTCTCTATAAGTCCACCACCTCTCTGCATGGCCCCATTCAAGACCCTTTATTGTCCTTTCCCAAGTCCAAGCAGCCCACCTTTCCTCTTTATTAAGTCAACTTTGTCAGGTCATTACTTAACACGTGGCTTTCTCCTTGGCTTCATCTCACACCTTCTATCCCTTGTGTTTTTATGGAGTAATAATATATAATACTATGGTGTTGAAATTTTATACGTGATACACTGTCAGTGTGTGTGTGTGTGTGTATGTTGGTACCGGTATGTGTGCATGTATGAATGTGCGTATGTATGTGTTTGTGTGTATGTGCGTCCTCCCTATCCCTACCATTCAGTCATCAAGCTACACCCCAATATCTCTCCTATAGTTGGCTGGCTGGTTGTCTGACATCGGTGAATGATTATCTTGATGTATTTGGATTTTATCAGAATTTAAAATCAAGCTTCATCCCAGGAGCGACCACAACCAATTTATCTTAACATTTTTATTGTAGGGCTTCTTAAACATGAGAATGGTACACCTCTGATATTTATGTTTGAGAATTAGAATAGAAATTATCACCATGTTTATTATTGTTTCTATTATTTTTATCCCTGGGTATTGTATTTGGACAATAGGCCTAAGTGGATTATTTTAGTTCCTATGGTCGTAATTCTTTTCTTTATATTGTGCTTGAACCCACAATCGAGAAGCGAGACACATAAAATATATAAAATGCAGACAAGTCGAAGAACGAATTTCATGTTTGATTATTATATAATCATTAATTATAACTTATAATTATAATTAATTAGGTTAGAACAAGGTAACCAGAGGTATGCATCGTGAAGGAAGGGACAGTAAGGGAGTGTATGTATGGTGAAGGAAGGGACAATATGTATGTATGTATGTGGAAGGAAGGGACAGTAAGGGTGTGTATGGTGAAGGAAGGGACAGTAAATTTGCACATACATACACTCCCATTTAAGGGGGTGTATGCATGGTGAAGGAAGGGACAGTAAAGGGGTGTATGTATGGTGAAGGAAAGGACATTATATACAGTAAGGGGTACTACCAGGATTATACTGATGGTGAGGACCCAAGATAATGTTTATGATGGAGTGCTGAGGATGGTGGAATATATTTATGATGAATGTGATTGATGGTGGATTATAATATTGGTGGAGCCTGACTGATGGTACCCAGCATATCTCTCTCTCTCTCTCTCTCTCTCTCTCTCTCTCTCTCTCTCTCTCTCTCTCTCTCTCTCTTCTGCTACTATGAAAGTGAAGGTAAAACATAGTGTAAGAGATAGCCTATACACACAAAGCATACACACACACACACACACACAAGTACATATGTAGAGCAATACTGATTTTTACAGTGCATCATACACACACACACACACACACACACACACACACACACACACACACACACACACACATTTCCGAGCCGGCGTCGTAGTTTGATATGTGTATGTGTATGTGTATGTGTGTGTGTGTGTGTGTGTGTGTGTGTGTAAAACTAGACACAACACAACTCGTCCATCCCGCCATGCACGACCTCACCTGGGGTACGGAAATGCCAACTTAACCTAGCTGACTTTAAGGAGAGATTCTTTTGTTAGTGTTTTAGAAGGTCTCTGATTCCTCCAAACTATGTCAGAAAACAGACACCCCCCAATGCTATTTAATTAATAGATGATCTGTTGCGTGGTATAGTTTGGAGGAATACAAGAGACCTTCCAATTCACCAACAAGAATATCTCCCCTTAAATAAAGCAATAAAACACGATGGACGAAACATTATGAATATTTCTCGATTATGGAAACCGTATCTTCCTAATGTCCACTTTCAATGAGTCCCATAATTTCACACACATATTAATTAAAGCGACTGTACATACCTGCTCAGACCGGAAACAGATAATAGATATGAGTGTGATATAATAGATATAATTGTGATATAAGAGATATAATTATGATGCAAGTAAATATATAATCTCATAATCTAATCTGGAGACGTCAACACAAACACTGTAATGGTGACGGAATATAAAATGGAAGAAAATTGATGAAACTACCGTAATTTTTAATGAAATATATGTACAAGAAAAGATCGAGAGTGGTTGTAAATAAATACTGAACACAATGACAAACACGATACATTACTGCACTTTCCCACATTAAGTTATACCTTAATATTATAATTATAAAGTACGGTAATAATGATGTAGACAGATTAGTTAGTGGTGAAGGTGGTGATGGTAATAGTGTGTGTGTGTGTGTGTGTGTGTGTGTGTGTGTTTTTAAGAGTGACTGTGAAGAGGATGGCATACTTTTGTGTAATTTGGAACACCTTGATTCCTCCAAAGTATATAATGCCATGCAGGAAACAGGGTCAGATTAACACCTATAATAGTTGTGTTGTGTTGCTTGGAATAATGTATAGGAAGGAATCAATTGCACCAGATTTACCAACACTGTATTTCCTCCTTAATTAAGATGTGAATTACTACTGTTTAATTAAGGGATGATTCTCTTGTTGGTGAATTGGAATGACTCTAATTCCTCCAAACTATGCCACGAAACAGAGGCCCCCAATTAGTACTACTGAGGGCGTCTGTTTGCTGGCACAGTTAGAAGGAATCAGTAGCCATAAAGGGTCAGATAGAGTTCTGTTATAATCATTGTAGCTGGTCAATGTTGCTTCCTTATGATCACACGTAAAGGATTGTCTTCTGATGCTGGTCTTAATAATAATATCAAATAAGTCATCTATTTCCTAAGGATAATGTATTGGGTTGCGACTTTAAAGGACCCAGTGATGTAGTCAGAAATATTTGGATGTTAATGAGTGCTGCAAATATTGACACGAAACCCCACCTATATGGAAGGACCTTGTTTCGTGGCATAGTCAGGAGGAATCAGCAGAAACCTCCAATTCTCATACACGATCACAAGGTTCTTATAAACAGTTCGTATGTCTAGTCAGAGAAAGAGATATGTTTACCCAACAGCCCATCTCAGAGGAATGGCTCACGAGGCTGGCTTGTCGGGTGTTGTGGTGTGGGCGTGAGGAGGGTGTGTTTTGGTAGCTGGAGTGGGCGGATGTGGGCGTCTAACGGGGTTACCTGAGACCGCCCATTGAGCCTCACAGACGCTGTTGTTGTCATCTCTTGAGTCTCGTATTTTTGGGGTATAGAACATTTGTGGTGTTTACGATGGTGTGGTACCGGTACGATGCCTCCATAGACACACTACAGAGCCATCATATTAGTACCACACCATCGTAGACACCACCAATGTTCTTACCTATAGATAGCCCTTTACCCCAGTGTTGCATAGTGTTGTGATGGAGACAAACCCAAGGTGGAGTGAACAAGTGATTTCTTCTCAATATACACAATTCACAGTTACTTTGTGTATAATAATAATGTCCATATAATGTTGGGGATCGGTGCTATGTATGTTGGGGGTCGGTGCTATGTTTTGGTGTTTATAGAAATCATGGGTGTTTTTATTGTATTATCCTTTGTAGCATCTAGCACAGTTATGGACCATTTCTCTCACATGCACACACACATACATACACACACGCAGGGAGGGTACTCAAGGCCGTTGTAATTATCGAGTTGCCAATGAGTCAGTTAGTGGTTATTAATAGAGTTTATAGAGCGTTTTAATTTTATCTAGAGTGTCTTTGGTGAATCTGTACTTGTTGTTGTTTAGTCTGAGGGTTTCCAGGTTTATCCTCCAGTACCCGGGGTTTGATGTGACAGAGATGGGAGCCTCTGGACTGTGAAGGAGAATGAACAAAGGCCTGAGTCAAATCTACAGATAAACAGACCGAGCCTCATTGAGTTGTGCCACCTGGTGAGAGAAACAAGAACCATACAACCACGGCTTTCTTCCCTCCGACTTTCTAAATTATCTGGTGCACTCACTAATGAATAACCATATTCATAATATTTCATTGTTGTTATTATGAAGTTTTAGTTTATGTGTGATTCCATATATGTTTGTCAGTTTATGAGTACAATAACTAAAGACCAATGGTAAATATAAAACAACATCGGACGAGCATCTTTTACTTGACGTTTCGCTGCGACGTGTCTTCAACAAGATTTCCTCATCAAATATAATAATAGGCTTCATAATCTTATTCTTGTTCGTTGTTTTGACTGAAAATAGAATTAATTGTAGTTTTGTTCAAGAGAGGTCAGCGAGCACGAAGGAAAAGAGAAGGAAATGGAAGACAGGTGAAAAGAGAATAAAGGAATGGACTCGGGTCCGAAGTTTCTCCCAAACCATTAAAGCAGTGACCATGCACATCCTTCAGAACCAACAGAAGTGCTCTCGTTTAAAAATATTGAAAACAGAAGCCCTGAGTATAGTTGGTTACCAATGTGTTGCCGCCAAGACCCAAGCGGCGTTCACTGGTTGATGTTATCTGAGGTTTATTGGTGGTGTGATGCGACCATGAATGTCAGTCAGTAGGTGAGCAGATTCCACGGCCCCTCCTCCCCTCCTTTCTTCCTTCCTTCCTTCCTTCCTTCCTTCTTTCCTTCCTTCCTTCCTTCCTTCCTTCTTTCCTTCCTTCCTTTCTTCCTTCCTTCCTTTTTTCCTTCCTTCCTTCCTTCTTTCCTTCCTTCCTTCCTTCTTTCCTTCCTTCCTTCCTTCCTTCCTTCCAACCCATCACACACCAACACTCACACCAGCCACCCTTTGTCATATTACCATAACCAGCTTCTTGACACTCTGATGATTTGTCTCTAACCTAACCTACTTATCAGAACCTATCGTAATCAAGCCTAAACAAAGCCAACCTAACCAAACATAATTATAACCCAACCTGATCTAATATTTTGACTCCCGGTGTTAATTAATGCTGAAAAATAGGAACGCTCTTCAGTATGTAAACATTAAGTAAATATAAGATATATAAATAAATAATAAACTAAAATAAATAAATGATTAATAATAAACTAAAATAAATAATAAACTATAAAAAGTGTGAAAACTCCAGTAGGTCTTAAGGTTCAGTTTTGGGCACTTGTTGATGTAAAGACAAATCCCTGTGAGTCGTAGAAGTGATGGTAGAAGAACAGTCACTCCCACGTATCATCTTTCACATTAAGGTGAGACTCTTTTATTGGTGAATTGGAAGGTCTCTGGTCCTCCAAACAATGCCAAGAAACAACAGATCCCCTATTAGTACCATTGAAGGATTTGTTTTCTGGCATAGTTAGGAGGAATCAAAGATCTCCCAATTCACCAACAATGGAATCTCTCCTTAACAGTAATAGTGTAAGTGATGGAAAAAAACCCACTTACCCCTCAACCCATGCAGCCTACCCCCATCACACATACACACACACACATTGTACATGCATAATCAAACATTTACACAGACACACACACATACACACACACACACACACGGTACATAATCAAACATTTACACACACACACACACACACACAAATCACATAGTTCTCCTGACCATCCCGCCGCCTACTGGACGTCTTTATCACTGCTGCTGTTATCTAAGTGGAGCATCGCGCCACATAAAAACCAGAGCTCAGGAAAAACTGGTCCTGCAGACAGACGCCTCCAGACCGCAGTGAAGACGAGCTGAATTTGCGTTTTTGCCGGTATTGAAATTCCGACGTCAGACTTGGAGAGCTCGGGTACACACACACAACAACAACAACAATATAAATAACAATAAAAATGATACTAAATATACTAAAAATAATTCGTAAATAAATAATAATTATAATAATAATAATAATAATAATAATAATAATAATAATAATAACAATAATAATAATAATAATAATAATAATAATAATAATAATAATAATTTGCAGCCCCCTCCCCCCCCAAAAGCAAAATGTAATATAATATTTTCATAACACATATAGAATACACGTTGTAAGAATATTGTGATATCGGTATGTGTTGTGGTTATGTTATAAGAGTATTGTGTTGTGTGTTGTGGTTATGCTGTACGAGTGTTGTGTAATGTGTTGTGATGTCACTAATGTGTTGAGTTGTACATAGGAAGGTGGTTATGTGGTAGAAATACTGTACTGTTGTTGTTGCGGTAGTATGTGTGTGTGTGTGTGTGTGTGTGTGTGTGTGTGTGTGTGTGTGTGTGTGTGTGTCCGGTACGTCACGATAATCGGATTATCTCCATCAGCATCATGTTGTGTCGACCACTGCCATCACCCTATAGCCCCATGGCCACCACACACACACACACACACACACACACACATACATACACACATATATATACACACACACATTCATACTCAAATATTCACACACACATACATACTCAAAAAATGTTCTCTCTCTCTCTCATTCTCTCTCTTTCTCTCTCTCTCTCTCTCTCTCTCTCTCTCTCTCTCTCTCTCTCTCTCAAACACACACACACACGTATGTACATATGTGTGTGTGTGTAGTGTCAAATTAAGCAGTACACACCTGGTTTCAAGGCGCCTTTAATTGGACGCTACGTGCTAAACTATTTAAGGAATTACACTACCACTATCTGTTAAGGACCATCATTATTTAACTCTTCCTCTTCCTCTTCTTACTCCTCTTCCTCCTTCTCTTTCTCTTTCTTTTCCTCCTCCCATTCCTCTTACTCCTCTTCCTCCTTCTCTTTCTCTTTCTATTCCTCCTCCTCCTCCTCCTCAACCTCCTCCTCATCTTTATCTTCTTCCTCCTCCTCTTTCTCTTCTCCCTCCTCTTCTTCCTCCTCCTCTTTCTCTTCTTCCTCCTCCTTCTTAAGTCGATGGTGTTGCAGGACTTTTGACCGTGACTGTACATACCACACCTGATTCTCCCACCGCTTTCCGAAGACGTCTAGTTACAAAAATTCGTACACGTATTTATGGCAAATTAATTTTTTTCTTTTATTTTTTTTTGCCATAAGGAAATATCTAACCTCTATTTTTATTGTGAGCTTATCTTGTTGGTAAATTGGAAGGCTATAGATTCCTTCAAATCCTCTATAATATATTAGTAATAAAAATGCAAATAATGTATATGTTATAAATTACAACTCCAAATAATTTTTATACTAATAATAAAAAATGCAAAAAATGTATATGTAATTATTTAAGACTCCAAATAATCCAAATGTTACTAATTAAGGCTCCAATTTAATCAATATGTTATTAATTAAAACTGCAAATAAAATATATGTTATTAATGAATTAAAACTGTAAATAAATCTAAACATATTAAGGGTATATATAGGTGGTGATGGAGCCTTGAGACAAACACACACAAACAAACACACACACGTATGCATATTAACAGGTAAGTTGGTGTTCCATCCTGGGGAGCGACAGGTGAGAAGCGAAGGTAAATGGTTGGGCAAGTGAAGTGATTATCCCTCGTCTGATAATGGGGAATAATCAGTCCTCTGTGACACTAAGCAATACGGACGATACCAAGGCTTCCTGCTTAGTGTTATATATCTCTCTCATTCATTCATTCAGGTTTCTTTACTCTCTCCCTCATTCATTCATTCTTTTTTACACTCTCTCTCCCTTTCTCTCTGTCTGCCTCTTTCACTCTTCTTTACTCTCTCTCTCCCTTTCTCTCTGTCTGTCTCTTTCACTCTTTTTTACACTCTCTCTTCCTTTCTCTCTGTCTGTCTCTTTCATTCTTCTCTCTTTACTCTCTCTCTCTTCAAGATCTCTTAAATCTACGATGACATATACATGTTGAAAGAACTGAAATTGCTTTATCTGATGTAGAAATATTTACTAATCGACTCTATAAAATAATGTTATACTGACGGATTAGTGATGTGTATATTATTAATTTTTATAAACATTGACTTTCTGTATAAGGGAATTTGTTTATAATAGACATCATATGGTTTTAATGATTGGATTGACTGAAGCACTAATGTGACTTTTTAATTAATATAATTATTGAAAGTTACTGAACGGGGGAATTGGGGGTTTGTCGGTGCAAGAAATATGTAACCATTAATTAATTTCAGAGAGAGAGTCAAATTTGCCTTCAAAAGACATGTATACTCCCTCTCTTCCTCTCTCTCTCTCTCTCTCTCTCTCTCTCTCTCTCTCTCTCTCTCTCTCTCTCTCTCTCTCTCTCTCACACACACACACACACACCACAGTATTCTTCTATAACCGCTGCAATCATTCCTGTGAAGAGAGAGAGAGAGAGAGAGAGAGAGAGAGAGAGAGAGAGAGAGGCGGATGAGGGTGTTTTGAGAGTGGTTGGTGGATCAAAAAGAAGGAAGTAATTACAAGCCGTTGGTGTCACTGTGGCTGGGGGGGGGAGGGGAGGGGGGGGAGTGAAGGGGAAGATAGGAGGAGGTGGAGGAGGAAGTGAGGGGGATGTGAGGGGGGGGGGGGAAGGAGATCATGGAGGAGGGATAGGGGAAACATAAACACACACACACACACATACACTTTCTCTCTCTCTCTCACACACACACAAAAAAAAAAAAAAAAAAAAAAAGATAAAATTGTTGACCATTTGTATGAGCAAGGATAAAAGTTGTCATTATTTTGACTCGTGACTGTACCTGTGGCATCTAATTAGGCTATGACCTATCTAATTAATATCACCTTTCCTTGTAGAAATCACTGGTGGTACCTTATGTGATTCCTCCTGACCATGACACAAAACAAACAAGTTCATCCCATATAGGTGTGTGTGTTTCCTTCGTTACAATATATAAAGGAGTCATGTATCCCCAATTTTCTGCTTACAAAATACAAGTTCCTTCCATATAGGTGTGTGTGTTTCCTTCGTTACAATATTACAAGGACTCATGCATGTATCTCCAAATTTCTACATACAACACGGACTCATTTTTTTTTTTTTTTTCTTTTTTTTATATCTCCAAATTTCTACATACAACACGGACTCATTTACCGGTATCTCCAAATTTCTGCCTACAACACAAGGTTCCCTAAATTAAATTGAATACATACAATTCCTGTCAACTGTCGGAAGCTGAGGGTAATCTAGATAAGGTAATCCCTGATAGACTGGGCCATGATTCACGGGGACTCAAAGGGACATTTATTTACAATGAGGTTTTACAGATAAGGAACAATGGGTTGGAAGAGGAAGGAAGGAAGGAAGGAAGGAAGTCGACTCGTATATACTATTTTATACATTACAACACGGTATTTATTTTTGGTATATTTCTTAAATCAGACGACATAATTGCAGGAAAATGAGTGTGTGTGTGTGTGTGTGTGTGTTCTTTTGTCTTTGCAGCTGGTTTGTGTGTGTGCATTGGTGTGTTCTTTTGCCTTTGCAGCTAGTGTGTGTGTGTGTGTGTGTGTGTGTGTGTGTGTGTGTGTGTGTGTGTGTGTGTGTGTGTGTGTGTGTGTGTGTGTCCTTCCCTCCCTGCAGTTTAGGTGAGATCCCCTGCATACGTAACTGTGACATGCAAGGTGAGGTGGTACGAAGCATGAGTTAAAGGTACCGTAGAGTTATGGAGAGAGAGAGAGAGAGAGAGAGAGAGAGAGAGAGAGAGAGAGAGAGAGAAGAGGTATGATACATAACAAGACTGAAAAAAAAACGAAAGTGAAAGACAGAAATTGAAAGTGAGAGAATGTGTATGAGAGAAAGAGATGGATAGTATCCAGGGCAGAGTAGGGTATGGCAGGGCAGGGCAGGGTATGGCAGGGCAGGGTAGGGTAGGGTTGAACAAGACAAGTAATATTTGGGAGGAATAGAGTAGGGTAGAGCAAGCAGGGCAGGTTAAGGAAGGGCATCGTAAGGTAAGGTAGGTTGTGGCAGGGTAGGATAGGGCAGGGTAAGGAATGGCATGGTAATGTAGGGTGTGGTAAGGTAGGGTAGGGCAAGGCAAGGTAGGGTATAGATAAGGTTGGGTAAGAGTAGGGCAAGGTAAAGCAGGGTTGGGTAGGGCAGGGTAAGGCAAGGTAGAGTAGGGCAGGGTAGAGTAGGGCAGGATTGGGTTGGGCAGGGTAAGGCAGGGTAGGGCAGGGTAAGGTAAGGCAGGTCTGGCCAGGATGGGAGGCGCCCCACGGAGAGCGGGATAGTCGACTCCAAGAGGACCATAAATAACAACACAGGCCCCTACTACTACTCCTCCTTACCCTCCTCCTCCTCCTCACCTCTTCTCCTCCTCTCCTTCTCCCCCTCCTACTCCTCTCCACCTCTTCTCCTCACCTCACCTCACCTCTCTTCCTCCTCCTCTCTCCTCTTCCTTTTCCCCCTCTTCACCTCTCCACCTCTTCTTTCTACTCTCTGCTCCTCACCTCTCTCCTTCACCAACACAAGGTAGGTAGCCTTCCTTAGCCTCCGTCACTTCACTTTACCTCACCTTACCTTCACATCTTCCCCTGAACTTTTGCTACCTCATCTCTCATCCTTCCCCACTTATAGACTAACCCCACAGCTCGCTCCACCACTACTTACTTACCTCTTCCACAACTCACTCTTCCTCCTCTTCCTCCTCCTCCTTCTATTGTACAGGTTTTTCAACACTTTTCCTCATCCCGACTCTCACCATCTTACCACACTTTTCGCTATCATATAATACAGTACGGTTCGGTATAAGTCGGGTTTCGTACCAGTCACCATGAAGTCTGTCCCTACCTGTACTCTCTCCAGCACCATATGACGTCTGGAAAGCTGTTGACATCATCTTCATCATCATCATTATTATTATTATTATTATTATTATTATTATTATTATTATTATTATTATTATTATTATTATTATTATTAGGCTGGTGTTGGTGTAAGTGGAAGGCGTGTTGTGGTGTGTGATGGTGTGTTGTGGTGTAGTGTGTTGTAATGTAGGCTACACCTGATTCATATAATATGTCACCCACCTCCCTTACACCTACCACACACCTACCACACACCCACCAACACACCCACCACACACCCACCAACACACCCACCACACACACAGCTGTCTACCCTTCCTCCTCCCCCACCCAACCTTCCAGCACCGTATGGAAACCTTCTCTCCCTTGCGGTCAGACACAAAGCCGCCCTCTGCAGTCTTAATAATAATCTCACTAAGTCATTTCATTAACATCGTTGGCATACTGTCGACTCACATTTGCGTCATAACAACACTCCACTCACGTCGCCTTTCCCTCTACACATGTTCGTTGACAGTTTGTTAATGCAGGATATAATACAGTATTGGTACATTAAACTGCCTTGATTCCTCCACAGTATATCAGGAAACAAGACCGGATTAACGAAAATAATGGTGACCTGTTGCTTGGAATAGTTTGGGGGAATCGGTTGCTCCAGATTTACCAACGTTATACTATCCCTTTTAAAGCACAGATAGAGCTTAGTCTCACACAAATTATAAGCATTTATTTTTTTGAGGATGGGTAGCTCCCTCTTGTAGCCTAATAACAAACTACATGATCTACATAACCTATAGCTGGGGAGGTATTAATTTTTACTTCTACTCATGTACTCTTTTCTGATGGTCCTAAAAACCCATTTGTTGCCGGTGTTATTTTAGTTGGAACTTCTCAAGTCGTGACAAGAGGAACAGATAGACAATAACACGTTAGGGACTCAGAGTGTAGCAATATATTCAGTCTACCAGAGTATACGTGAATCTGAAGTAAGCCCTGTGTTGACTAAGTTCCTCCCAGTGATGACAAGTTGATTAATATTACTCTAGGTGTTAAACAATCCGGTCTAGTCTCAAGTGGTGACAACACTATATTATTAATACAGGTGTTGACAAATACAACTTATTCCCGACGTACAAAATTGTAATCTGTGTTGATATACCTAACATAATCTGGAAGGTGTTGACAAAATTAATTCCACCGCCCCGCAGCTAATCCTCCAATTCAAATAATAAAATAAAAAATATATATAAAAACACTTGAATGTACGACCCCAACTTTGTTCGAGAATAGAATTGATACCCAGCTGGGAGTCCACTAAGAGTCAGCGACGTGGAGCTTGAATGAAGTTGTAGTGATGCGGGTGGCGACACTGAAGGTAATTTGAATGGTCGAGTTTTAGTAGATGGTGTACTACGCCTCTTGATCTTGGTATAGTCTATGTTACCTACAGTATATTATAGAGAGAAGCTGAGGCGGCCCCGGGAACTGATGGGACGAGTCAGGAGGTAACCAGTGAAGGGGTGAGCGTGTGAGTGGTGAAGGGAATATTAATGGGGGCAGGAGGGGTATGATAGTGATGTGAGTGTCGAATTAGTAGCGATAAGGGACAAGTGGACGGTGTGTGTGTGTGTGTGTGGTGGTTGAGGGACAGGTAGCCAAGGACAAGTGGACTGTGTGTGTATGTGTGTGTGTGTGTGTGTGTGTGTGTGTGTGTGTGTGTGTGTGTGTGTGTGTGTGTGTGTGTGTGTGTGTGTGTGTGGTGGAGGGACAGGTAGACAAGCAGAACCTTCTTGACGAGTGGATGGATGGAATGAAAGATGGATTACTGAATGGATAAATGGATGGATGATATAATGACTATCTGGCTAGCTGGCTGGATGGCTAGCTGTTTGAATGGATAGATTGATGGATTAATGGATGGATAGATGGATGGATGAACATATGGAGGTACTGTAGTCAAAGATGGATGCTGCAGCTATATTGTGAGTTTGGCTGAGGAAAATTCTGTATATCATAATGAGATGGATGCTTATACAGTACATTCCTGAAAGATGGATGATGTGAAAGTAATACATGGGTGTTGTCTAGGGATGTTAGATGGATGTCAGTACTCTCCTATCTTTCTTCTGTGATGGATGTTGGTGGTGTATCGTAAAATTGTAACTAAGGAATACTACAATGACCTATGTATGAATGCTATAGATGATGTCGTATGAAGAAAGGTGTATACATATTATTTTTAAGTTGGTAATCAAACTCTTATCAAAACTATTACCACCACATCCAATCTGACTACCACTCTGACAACCCCATAACCACCATCACCATCACCACCAACACCAACACCAACACCACCAACACCAACACTAACAACACCAACACCAACACCACCAACACCAACACTAACAACACCAACACCAACACCACCAACACCAACACCACCAACACTAACACCACCAACACCAACACCACCAACACCAACACCACCAACACCAACACCAACACCACCAACACCAACACCACCAACACTAACACCACCAACACTAACACCACCAACACCAACACCACCAACACCAACACCAACACCACCAACACCAACACCACCAACACTAACACCACCAACACTAACACCACCAACACCAACACCACCAACACCAACACCAACACCACCAACACCACCAACACTAACACCAACACCACCAACACCAACACCACCAACACCACCAACACCAACACCAACACCACCAACACCAACACCACCAACACCACCAACACCAACACCAACACCACCAACACCAACACCACCAACACTAACACCAACACCACCAACACCAACACCACCAACACCACCAACACTAACACCACCAACACTAACAACACCAACACCAACACCACCAACACCAACACCAACACCACCAACACTAACACCACCAACACTAACACCACCAACACTAACACCACCAACACTAACACCACCAACACCAACACCACCAACACTAACAACACCAACACCAACACCACCAACACCAACACCAACACCACCAACACCAACACCACCAACACCAACACCACCAACACTAACACCAACACCACCAACACCAACACCACCAACACCACCAACACTAACACCACCAACACTAACAACACCAACACCAACACCACCAACACCAACACCAACACCACCAACACTAACACCACCAACACTAACACCACCAACACTAACACCACCAACACTAACAACACCAACACCACCAACACCAACACTAACAACACCAACACCAACACCACCAACACCAACACCAACACCACCAACACTAACACCACCAACACTAACACCACCACTACCACCAACATCTTCACAATCATCAACACCGTCTTCACCATTGTCTTTACTATACTACTGCCTTCACTACCACCACCACTACCATCACATTCCCACCACTACCACTACCACTACCATCACATTCCCACCACTACCACTACCACTACCATCACATTTCCACCACTACCACTACCACTACCATCACATTTCCACCATTACCACTACCATCACATTTCCACCATTACCACTACCATCACATTTCCACCACTACCATCACATTCCCACCACCACCACTACCACACCACTACCACACTTCCCTACCATCACATTCCCACCACTACCATCACATTCCCACCACTACCACTACCACCACTACCACCACCACTACCACACCACACTTCACACAGACAGGGGTTGGCAGATAGCGCGGTGTGTGTATAGTCTGTACCATCCCCGGCGCTGCGCTGATCTAACCACCGCCTCACTTCACCTCACCGCATACCACCACCACCCCCACCGCCGACGCCGCCGACACCACCGCTGCCCCAACAATTTTTTTACCGCCGCAGCTACCAAACTAATGGCAACACAACCGTATTATTATTATTATCAAAACAACAACAACACAAACGCAACATCATCATCAATACAACAGAACATAATCACATCATCAAAATAACAACAACAACAACACAACCCCATCATTCTCATCATCATCATTAAAACAACAGAAGTCAATCACATCATCATTATTATCATCATCAAAACAGCCTCCTCATCGTCACGTGACTACCAATCTCCTTTAGAAAAAATAATGTCAATATTTTCTCTCGGGTAAGACAAAATATTGGGGTAAATGTAATTCACTAATAATTTTTATTGTTTGCACTATTATTATTATTATTATTATTATTATTATTATTATTATTATTATTATTTCTATTACTATTTCTAGTTTTATTATTATTATTATTATTATTATTATTATTATTATTATTATTATTTTATTGTTATTATTATTACGATTATTATTTCTAGTTTTATTTTTATTATTATTATTATTTTTACTGTTAATGCTATTATTATTACTATTATTATTATTATTATTATTATCATTATTATTATAACATTGCTATTATTATTATTATTATTATTATATTATTATTATAACATTGCTATTATTATTATTATTATTATTATTATTATTATCATTATTATAATCATTATTATTATTATAACATTGCTATTACTATTATTATTATTACCGTTATTATTATCCTTATTACTATTATTATTATTATTATCATTATTTCAGTAATGATACATGGGAACGTTAGGGACAACTTACAATATACACAGGTGGGTGACAGTTTAACATTTTTATATTTTTCTTTTATGGTATCAATGCTTTAGTGTATTGTCAATATGGATAATGTGTGTGTAGGTGTAGGTACGGGTTATGTATAGTTTATTTATTATATTGACTAGAGTATTGACAGTATCATTATTACGCCACAACGTTCATATATTTCTTTGCATATTACAACAATTTTTATGGACAGACAGACAGACAGACAGACAGACATGGTCCAAAATACAGCAAGGACTACATCTATCCCCGTCTATTTTTCGTCTGTCTGTCTATCTGCCTGTCTGTCAATGTGTGTGTGTGCGTGTGTGTGTGTGTGTGTGTGTATGAACTTTCCCAATATTATTCTTGTGTGTTGCCTCCACCATCTAAGGCAAAGGAGAGAGTCGTGGTACACACACAAAAGTTTTTCCCTTCTCGCTCTTATATACATCATGCATAGGTGTTATATTATCTAAATGAGTACTTTCTCGAAATGTATATAATTATTTATCTTGAGGGGATTGTATATTATTGGTACATTGGAGTGCCTTGATTCCTCCAAAGTATGTCAGAAAACAGAACCAGAGGAACAAATGTAATGGTGGTCTTATGTTGCTTGGAATAGTTTGGAGGAATAATTTGCTCCGGATTTACCAACACTGTATTTCCTCCCCTTAATTAAGCCAGGGAATTGTATATTTTTGGTACATTGGAGTGTCTTGATTCCTCCTAAATATGCCAGGAAACAGGACCAGGCAGACTAACAAATGTAATGGTGCCCTGTTGCTTGGAATAGGTTGGAGGAATTAGTTCTTTAATTAAGGAAAAGTTGCCTCACTCGTAGATACTTAATTAAGCTCATGAACCATTTTTATCTCGGTATAATACTAATAATAATAATTTAAAAAGAAACTCCTAGGATGACGTAATCTAGAATACACAATTACTAATGAAAGGGATGGAAACGAATCGAGCTGAGTGTGAGTAACAAAGTGTGAGTAAAATTAAGCAAGTGTGAGTAACAAAGTGTGAGTAAAATTAAGCAAGTGTGAGTAACAAAGTGTGAGTAAAATTAAGCAAGTGTGAGTAACAAAGTGTGAGTAAAATTAAGCAAGTGTGAGTAACAAAGTGTGAGTAAAATAAGTTAAGATGATCATTGTATGTCGAGGAAATAAAGGACTATTGATTTCCACTCTAAACTATGTACAGATAAATACTATTTCTTATTATGTACATCATCATTATTTGAAAATATGAAAACTAGACATGTTAGAAACATCTACCCCTTCACTACCACCACCACCACCACCACCAACACAACAACACCAACAACAACACCTTTACCACCACCACCTTCATCACTACGAACAACAACAACAACAACAACACCACAACCACCACCATCACCACCTTCACCACCACCACCAACAACACCACCACCACCACTACAAACAACATCACCACTACTACCACCACCAACAACAACAACACCACCACCACCACCACCACTACAAACAACATCACCACTACTACTACCACCACCACCACCACTACCACATACCACATTCCCTCTCTCTTGCTCATCACATTAGCTGTCAACCCGGAGCACCTTCTCTTCCTTGTCCAACCCTTTCTTCCTTTCTTTCCTTTCTTCCTTCCTTCCTCTGTCTCCCTGGATAAAACAACAACAGTTATCTATCTCCTCCTCCTCCTCCAGTCATCCATCTCTGTTTACATCTCATCTCACTATGTGCAAATGTCTCTTTCTATCTCTCTTCAGCACTCTTTTTATCACTTCTCTCATCTTTCATCTGTTTTTTTTTTTATATCTCTCTTTCATTTTTTTTACAATTAATTCCCTCAAGTTTCCGCGTATTTCTTATATTTATCATTCACTTCTTTTTCTATTTCTGTCTCTCTGTACTTTCCATTGTGTTGTCCTTCCTTTATCTGTCTTGCTAACCTTCATTCACCCCCACCTTCTCTCTCTCTCTCTCTCTCTCTCTCTCTCTCTCTCTCTCTCTCTCTCTCTCTCTCTCTCTCTCAACACAAACTCTTTCCTCCACTCCACACGTTGTCTATATTTATCTCCGTGTATTTTCCCTTTCCTCCTAGCTGCTCTTATGTCCCTGGTGTGGTTATGATGTCCTTTCTCCTTGTCCTGTCCCAATGTCCTCTTTCTCTTCTCTCCCTGATGTAAGTTATTCTATTCCCAACAGCATCCCATCCCACACACACACACACACACACACAGACAGACACACACACCAGCTTCAGTACCTCAGCATCATCACTCCAGTGTATCTAATTCCCACTCATCCTTCTCTCTCTTAATCTTCACTGAGACTAACATTACTACCACCACCACCACCACCACATCTACCACTACTTTTATTATTATTATTACTATTACTACTACTACTACTACTACTACTACTACTACTACTACTACTACTACTACTACTACTACTACTACTACTACTACTACGACCAATTACAATTACCACCACCACCAACCAGTACCACAAAGGACCCGTTAAACAACAACAACAACAACACACACACAGACACACATATACATGAAATAAACACACACACAAACAAATAAACACACACACACCCAGAACAAACACAAAATAAAACAGAACAAAACAAAAAAAAACTCCCCCCATACAGAGACCGCAACCTTTTCCCAACACACACACACATACACACCCAGGCTACACCACAATGCTGTCCGTTTCATTCGCCGTGTCCACCGCATACCGTAGTTCTTGTGAAATTAGTCTATAAAGGCCAGGCTGAGGGCTGATGTTAATCTTGGTCCGCAGTGGGAGGTGTGGAGATGGGCAGAAAACCTTGTGCCACTGAGCTGGAAGGTAGGCAGATGGAGGGGGTTTTGGGTGAGAGGGAGGACGACGATGGAAGAAGGTTTTAGAGAGAGAGAGAGAGAGAGAGAGAGAGAGAGAGAGAGAGAGAGAGAGAGAGAGAGAGAGAGTGAGATTTTTACAGCTTCTGATAAACATGTTGCCATCTGATGCCAACCAACCAACTGCCTTCCGTCTCACAGGGCATCAATGGTCACTAGACAGATACTAACACGTACTTCACACTTACCCTCGCTCCATTTGTAAGGGAAGGGGCATCAGGGTTTAATCAGCCGGGGAGGGAAATCTGGAGGAAAGGAAAGAAGGGTGGAGTGAGTGTATGTATAAGGGAGGAGAGTACGAAAGTATATAGGATAAGGAATGAAAGAAATGAGATGGAAGGGAATAGGATACTGGTACTAATGTAGGATGGGAAGGGAAGGAAAATCTGGAGGAAAGGAAAGAAGGGTGGAGTGTAAATATGGGAGAAGAGTGGAGGGAAGAGAGTATGGGAGAGTAATATTTATAATAGGACAGTGAATGGAAATGGAAGAAATGTGAAGGAAGGGAATAGGATACTAATGAAGGATGGAAAGGGAAGGAAAAACTAGAGGAAAGGAAGAAGGGTGGAGTGTGCGTATAAGGAAGGAGAGGGCATGCATAGAGGAACAGAGGAAAGAGTTTAGGAGAGGGAATGGAATAAATGCGAAGGAAGGGAATAAGATACTAATGAAGGATGGACGGAGGGAAGGAAAGTCAATTATATAGTGTTATGAAGGATGGAATGCAGGGAAGAGGTAAAACGAGAATAGTACATGAAGAATAGAGATAAAAAAGGGAAGAGCAAATGAAGGATGGGAAGAAGGAATATGCGAATGAAATATGGAAGGTAGGAAAAGGGTAATGAATAAGATAACAATGAAGAATAGAATAAAAGGAAGAGAATAGTGAATGGAGAAAAGACGGAAAGGTGGAAAGGAAAATGAATAAGATAAAAAGGAAGAATGGAAGGAAGGTAAGAGAACAGGAAATGAAGGAAAAATAGAAGGGAAGGAAGGAACGTAATATTGATATTATTTGATGCAGATGTTTATTTTCTTATGTTTTCTCCTCCCAGGATGTTTGAGCTCAATCTTAAAGGGATTTATCAGTTGCTGGCGAGTTGGAGGGAGAATGATTCCTCCAGATTATCCTACAAAACAGAATCCCTATTTTGTATACTGAGGCACTTGTTTGTTTCCTTTTATAGTTTGGAGGAATCAATAGCCCTCCATGCAGTCCTCCCCTCCCTCCAAAAAAAAAAAAAAAAAAAAAATCAAACAAACAAGGCCTACTTAAATGCAAAACAGAATCTACTATATATATCTATAGACTGTGAACATTATATCAATATCAACGAGTTATTAGTCAATGTAAAATAGAAGCTTCACTTTATAGAGTCTCTGAACCTTTACCATCATCCACAACACAAGAGCAGAAGACTGTATGTACATAGTTGAGTAGCCAAAGGAGAAGAGGAAAGTCGAGAGGGAAAACTTCAAGTCCGGCAAAGATATGTTCAAAACTTTTCAGCTTTTCATGTGGAGCGGCGCTGAGGTCGTAATGGTGGTGTTCTTTTGAGTGTGAAGTTGTAGAAAAGGGGAAGCAGTGAAGAAGGGTGATGCATCAAGGAGAAGGGAAGGAGATGTAGAAAAGGGGAAGGAGTGAGAAAGGGTGATGCATCAAGGAGAAGGGAAGGAGTGCAGAAAAGGGGAAGGAGTGAGAAAGAGTGGTACATCAAGAAGGGAAGGAGTGTAGAAAAGAGGAAGGAGTGATGAATAGTGGTACATCAAGGAGAAGGGAAGGAGTGTAGAAAAGAGGAAGCAGTGAATAAAAGTGGTACATCAAGGAGAAGGGAAGGAGTGTAGAAAAGAAGAAGGGAAGAGACGTAGTAAAGAGAAAAGAGGAAGGAGTGAGGAGTGTGGAAAGAGACAGGGGAGAAATAGTACATGAGATAAGATTCTATTCATACACAAATATATACATAAAAATAAATGCACTGTACATTATTATGGTTGGATATTACAGTTTCATATCGTATATGTGCATATGTTTCTATACGATTATAATATACATATAAATGAGTACGTTTCATACGATTATGGAGAGAGAGAGAAAGAGTGAGAGAGAGAGAGAGAGAGAGAGAGAGAGAGAGAGAGAGAGAGAGAGAGAGAGAGAGAGAGAGAGAGAGAGAGAGAGAGAGAGAGAGAGAGAAAGAATATTCCCTTAAATTTACAAACAAAATAATCTCCCCTTAAGTTTACCAGCAACAATAGAATGTCCCCTTTAAAACTTTTCCCCCCTCCCTTCTACCCCCCCTCCTCTCCCCCCTTCCCTCCCCTCCCTCCCCTTCCCTCCCCCACCATCAGATTGACTCACCCAAGCACGTGCCTTCCCTCCCCGTCAGGATTACCTCAGGTCCACTCCCCCTGGGATATTGCCACCACCCTGTCTCTCTCTCTCTCTCTCTCTCTCTCTCTCTCTCTCTCTCTCTCTCTCTCATACTGTTACTTTTTTCTTATTCTTATACTCTCTCCTTCTCTCTCTCTTTCCCTGTCTCTCTCATACTGATACTATTTTTCTTACTCGCATACTGTTTCTCTCTTTTTATACTCGCATGATCTATCTCTTTTTTTTTCTCTCTTTCTCTCTCTCTCTCTCTTGCTCAGGCTCAACTTCCTCCTCTTCATCCATTTCCTACTTTGTTATTTCTTTCATACTCATCCTTTTATATATCTCTTACTCCTCATCCTTTTATTCCTCCTTCTCCTCATCCTCTTCATCCATTCCCTTCTTTATTATTTCTTTCATCCTCATCTTTCAATTGTTCATTATCTCCCTCATCCTATTTTTCATTATTTTTTTTATCTTTCTCTTCCTCCCCCCCTTTCTAAATTAAAAGAAGAGAGAAGGTGGGGTGAAAAGTGGTTGGGGAAATAGTGGGGGAGGGAGTGATCGCTGGAAAAAGGGGACTGGGGAGGGGGAAAAGGGGGACTGGGAAGGGGGAAAAGGGGGGGACAGGAAGAAATGGGGGGGGGGGAAGGGATGCAGGAAGAGAAGGGGGCAGGATGAATAAAGAGGAAAAAGAGGATGAAGGAAGGAAGAGGGTGTGTGAAAAAACAACGAATGGGTGAGAGGAAGTGCATGGGTGAGGGACGCAGAACGACACAGGGAGTGGGTGAAGGTGTGTAAAGAGGGACAAGGAGTGGGTGAGTATGGTAAGGAGGGAAAGGGAGTGGGTGAGTGTGGTAAGGAGGGAAAGGGAGTGGGTGAGTGGTGTAGGAAGTGACAGGAAGTTGACGAGGATTGCAAAAAGACACCCCTCCACTCTCTTCCCTCCATCCCTCCCTCCACTCACTCCATCCCTCCACTCATTCCCTCCATCCCTCCACTCACTTCCCTCCATCCCTCCCCTTTGTCTATGTCCCCCCCTCCCCTCCTCCACCCAAGGCATCGCCACCACTCACTCCACTTTCTTTCCACACCACCATTATTTATGTTTCCTTGAGATGCGAGTAATTGCACACCGCTATAAAACTCGACCGCCTCCCCTCCCTACCCTCCCCCCCTCCCCGCCGGTCTCCCTCCCTCTTATGTATTTATTTATGCACCAACAAATTACTGATGGATTGTTAAATTGATTATCCCACGCTCACACTTTTTCAGACGATAAATGTTTATGTTACAGTTTTATCCTGACCCTAAAAATAAGCTTACCCTTAAAAATGTGAGTTTATCCTTATGGGGGAATTGTTTACCATTAATGTTGAATTTATCCTGAGGTAATAATTAGGGTGTATTATCTGCTACTATGCTTTATAAAGTAAATAAAAGTTGCTTAGGGCTAAAAGTTAAGCCTTTGTTTTTGTTACAGTGTTTTATCCAAGAGTTTAAAAAAAAATTGTATGTACCGTATTTCTTTAATAATAATAACAGGACAAATCGTGTCACCAAAAGCCAATACATAGAAGTTTAAGATATTGCAACGTGGAGTTACAAACATGTGTATAGATAATAATATAATGATCCTTAATTAATGTTTGTACAGACTTTGCCAAAGATTCGAGTCTTTTAACACACTAATAACTAACTTCAGTAATACATAGTAATAAATCTGACCTATGGAAATGTAAAACGTTCACTATTGCCATCCTACAAAA
>JAWZYT010002785.1:10000-82500 GCA_034508575.1 Petrolisthes manimaculis | reverse complement strand
CACAGGCGGCGTGATGGTGAAACACTGTATTACTATAAGGTCTCCTCCATTATGATACCCTGAGGGACGTATACTGTATAATATCCCCTGGTGGACACAGTATAATGGGTCTGGGTTATTAGTGAACTTGACGCCGTTCACAATGAAGAATTTAGTTTAGGTTTCGGAAATGATGACTGATCGTGACAAGTTACCGACACACCGATTTCAGGTAAGGGTAGGTGAGGTTAGGTTGGGTTAGGTTAAGTTATTTCAGGTTAGGTTAGGTTTGGTTAGGTAAAGGTAGATTATAGGTTTAGTTAGGTTAGGTTATCTTTAAATTGGAGAGGCCAGGAGGGATGCTAGTTGCTTCAAACTATGCAACAGAGTACCTGAGTTTTAGAGTGTGTGATTTGTTATGTAGTGTGTTTTGGAGGAGTGTAACTAATCAGTAACCCTCTAATTCTGCTTCAAAATAAGATGTTTCCTTCGTTAATTATAAGTATGTACTGTGTTGATGGGTAATGTGTGAAGGTGTGGTATAGGTCTGTACAATACAATACAATGCCTCGCGTGTCCGCTCTAGGCTGCCGCATCACCAAAATAAATACTTTATTTACCTAGGTGTGAAAATGGGCGGGCCAGCGTGTTCCCCGAACGCGCCAAAACCCACACGGAGATTGGATAATTATAAGTTTGGGAAAATTAATGGATGACTTCCAGACCCATCAGAGAGGCGGGCTGGCTGGCTGGCTGGTTGGTTGGTTGGCAGGCCTTCCCAACCCCAGTCAGCCACCCCGCCCCCAGGTGCTGGCTGGCCCCGGGCATCACACTCCCATCTCTCTCACCAGACAGGGAATATTACCTTTTCGTCAAATTCTCTGGATATATGAACTCATTTACCTTTTAATCATAACATGCTTTAGTATCTTTAACAAATATAACATTAACTGGAACCGACCTATAAACTATATAGCACGAACTCTCATAATTTTATAGAAAAAAACGATATCATAAACTAGATCGTGTCTCAGGTATAAATAAACGTCCCTGTACCATGATATACTTGGAGATAGCGAAGGTCTGACCACCACCACCACTATACCCCTTCCTTGGCCAGCTGCACACACCAACACCACCACCACCACCACCAGTCTCACCTGTCCACTGTTTCTTGAAGGCTCTGTTGGTGTCCACATTCCTTAGAAGTACACAACAACAACAACAACAACAACAACAACAACAACAACAACATTATTATCTTTATATCATCCTCTGTATAACTCGTATACTCGGAATAATTTATATATTTTGTGTTGGATATTGACAATAATTCTTGTTTTTTGTTTTTGTTTTGTTTTGTTATGTTGCTAGGAGTGGGACAAATACATAATGCATGACAGAGATGTAAAGTAGTGGAAGGAAACAAGTAAAGAAGGAGAGTAGAAATATTGAAGGAATGAGAGGAGTTGGAGAAAAGGGAGGTGAAGGAAGGAATGGGAGGAAGAGAAGACGAACTGAGAGACACAAGATTTCAGTATTCAATTGTAGTTTTTGTTTTAGTGTCAGCTTCGATTGGAGGAAGATGTGAGGGTGGTTAGACCTTCACCTTTACTGTCCTTTCCCTCACACTAGTAAAATAGTTTGAATAATATAATAAAACCAACCACGTTATGACAAATAAGGTCTATTGTTGGTTGAAATTCCCTTGTTATTCTCTCTAATCCACCACCACCACTACCACCACCACCACCATTACCACCACTACCACTACCACTACCACCACCACCACCACCACCACCACTAACACCACCACCATCACCACCACTACCACCACCACCACTACCACCACCACCACTACCACCACTACCACCACCACCACTACCACCACTACAACCACTACCACCACCACCACTACCACCACCACCACCACCACTACCATCTCCTCTCAGGGATTATTGACGACCCATTGTTGTCCATCTACCCTGACCATCCTCACCCCTACACCAACACCCTCACCTCTAACTCTACCTCTACCTCTCTCTCTCTTCTCTCTCTCTCTCTCTCTCTCTCTCTCTCTCTCTCTCTCTCTCTCTCTCTCTCTCTCTCTCTCTCTCTCTCTCTCTCTCTCTCTCTCTCTCTCTCCTAGTGATATTACCTCGGATACAAAACTCGAAACTGAAACTCAAACCTGACAAAAGAAACAGATTCACAACAACATCAAAAACAACAACAATAACAACAGTAGAGGGGTGGATGCAGAAACGAAGGGACCTGCATACATACACACATACATACATACTATATGGTGTCTCCCATCGTTGCGTGACGAGTGGATTATAGTGATAGTTCACGCGATTACCTCATAATTAATTTAAGTAAAGTGGTTATGTCCGCGACCTCCCGCTCTCCTTCCTCCAACCCGTAATTAGCATAGGTAATCGTCCCCGCCAGCCATAAAAACACCAGCTTGAATCGGCGATGCATGAGATGATGACGACCACGTGTACCGTACAGTAGTGGCGTATTAACTCACACAAACCCACCAACCAACCAACCAACCAGCCAGCTCATCAATAAACCAACCAACCAACCAACCAGCTCATCAACCAACCAACCAACCAGCCAGCCAGCTCATCAACCAACCAACCAACCAGCCAACCAACTCATCAATAAACCAACCAACCAACCAACCAGCTCATCAACAAACCAACCAACCAACCAGCCAGCCGACTCATTAACAAACTCAGCAACCAATTAATTACCTCATCAACAAACCCAGCATATTATTGATCAGCTCTCCAACTAACACACCAACTAAGAAGCCTATCAGTCTACCTTAGTATCATGAAACCAGCCAACCAGCCTAACCATTCAATCATTTAATCTACCAACTCGTCAGCCAGCCATCCAACAAATCAACCATTCAATCTACCAGCCAACCAACCACCAAACCAATCAATCAACCAACCACCTACTATAACCAAAAAACAACACAAGTATATAAGCAACCAATTAACCATCACTCCAACCAGCCATGTAGAGAACAGAGGCTGGAAAGTCACATATAATAGGCTATATTCTGAAACGTGAATCCAAATTTCCCTTCACACACATACACACACACACACTCACACACACACACACACACACACACACACACACACACACACACACACACACACACACACACATAAACAGTGATCTTTTAGAATATAAGAGGCATGTCGAAACTGTTAACTATTATATTTGACGTGTAGACAAATGATATCCCCCCATTGAGTTGCTTGTGTTATACGCCTCTCCTGTTCCCAAGTATAAAGATATGAGATGCAGGTTTAATGAGGTTGGTTTTGGCTTGGGTGTGGCTGGCGCTCGGAAAAGGAAAGAGGTGAAGTGAAGGGAGGAAGAGGTGGTAGTAGTGGGTGGTCCAGGGTGCTGAAGACGGCAGCTGGCAGGCAGAAAGGCAGACAGGTCGGTAGGTAGGTAGGTAGGAAAGTAAGTAGGTAGGTAGATAAGTATGTATATATGTAGGTAGGTAGGTAGGTAGGTAGGTCAGTAAGTAGATAAGCAGGAAAGTACCTACAATCCTCCCTTCATTCCTCCACATTTATATCTTTCCCTATATCTCACTTTTTCACTTTTAATTTATCTCTATTTATCTCTTTATCTCCGCATCTTTCTCCTTACGTCCCTCTATTCCTACCTACATCACACACAAATCTATTTCTTTACGAACAGTACTACTCTCCCTCTGCTCTTACCTACCTCCCTCCCTTCTTCCTCTTTACCTCCATCATCCATCCTTCCCTCTCAACCCTATGCGTGGCAGACTGCATCCGATAAGTGATTAAGTGCATATTTAAAGTGTATCAGGTTGGCTGATTAAATAAAAAGGTTGACTCATTACACCGTGTTTTTCCTTCAAGGTACTGACGGCTTCTTCCCTTGCCTCTGGTGGTCGGTGTGTCTGTGTTTGGATGGTCTGTGGTTGTTTTGGGCTAGCTAGAGTTGCATTGGGTTTGTTTGTGTTGCGTTGGGCTATAGCTAGAGTTTCATTGGGTTTATTTGTGTTGCTTTGGGCTAGCTAGAGTTGCATTGGGTTAGTTTGTGTTGCTTTTGTTTTGTCTGAGTTTATGGTGTGTCTGTTTAGATGGTTTGTTTTTGCTTTGGACTGGCTAAAGTTACATATATGTAGTTTGAATTACTGTGGCATTTGATCTGCCTGTGTTTTAGGGGTTTATTGGGCTCGTTGTGTTGTTTTTGTCTAGTTTGTGCTGCGTTAGACAAGTGTTTACTAGTTTGTGATGTTTTGAGTTCGTTGTGCTGTACTGAAGTAAAATGTTTTGTTTGTGTTGTTAAACTGTAGACTGGGTAGTGTTGCACTGGGCTAGTTTGTACATTTTTGGTCTATTATGTAAAATATTGGGTTAATTTGTGAAGTAAAGTGCTGGGTTTTATTGTGCTGTCCTTAGCTCTGATACCCTTTCTACAGTACCCCAACTACAGATTAGAATGTATACCTTCTTTAATAATATCTCCAAGAAAGGGAACGAACAAATGAATCTCGAATGCACCTAATCCACCTCACTCACTTCCCCATCAAGTCTACTCCAAAATGTTGTCACCTGAGATCTGCGAGGGGTCCACTACAAAGGAGATATTTACTTTGTTTTGGTAGCCAACTGGGAGACGGATATGATTGTGTTGTAGCGACGTCACACACACCAAGCAAGGAGACAGAGCAGGTGGTGGTGGTGGTGGTGGTGGTGGTGTCGCAGCTGCCTACATCTGGGAAGGGCTTTGAGTTCGTTCTTGGGTGTGTCTTTGTGTGTGTGTGTGTGTGTGTGTGTGTGTGTGTGTGTGTATGTGTAAAAAGGTAAAGAGAGAGAGAGAGAGAGAGAGAGAGAGAGAGAGAGAGAGAGGAGAGAGAGAGGAGAGAGAGAGGACGTGTGTAAGAAAGGTGAACAAGTATACATGCAAGTCAAGATGTTGGTTCAGTCCTTGATGAGGGAGAGTGTTTGCGTGTGTCTGATCTGATATGACATTAGTTTGATGACCAACTTGTGGGGATTTGAGTGCAGCTGCGCGTGAAAGTGTATGTCGGCAAGATAGTGAGGGTGGGTGGTGGATGAACGGGTTTGTGAGGATGTGCGAGGAGGTGTATGTATGCAAAGTTGTGTTGTATGCAAAGGACTGGTTGAATTTTAATTATATGTCACAGGGCTGAATATATTAAACTGAATATACTTTCCAAAGTAATAAGAAATAAACTGGACTTTCTATCCGTCAGACGCATCATAAAGTTGCTCGTTAAAATGATCTATAGTGCTGTGGGTTGTCATGAGAAGGATGCTATAAGTGTGACATATTTTGAAACCAACAATTCATGGAGTCTCGAAAATATTGTCTATGCAACACTCAAAAAAGTTATATAATTTATTCTCGTACGATTTTTGGTGGTGTGTTCTCGCCTGCAACCTGGCATCATGCATCTCATTAAGAAAGTAGGTGTGCAACAATGATTTTTTTTTGCGGTATGTTACAGGTTTTACACTTTGCATAAACTTAAGGACCCCCGTGATGTAGTCAGAAAACTGGAGGTTAGCGAGTCCTTCAAACATTGCTAAGAAACACTACCTACATCAAAGGAGCTTGTTTCGTGGCAAAGTCTGGAGGAATCAAAAGTCACCAGATCTCAGTCATTATCACAGGATACTTCAACTCATATTTAGGTTAAAATTTGTATACACAACATCATGAAAAGTAATGCCAGTAACTAGAGAAGATAAAAAAAACTCGTACTGTATAGCTTATATAGTCTACTTAGAGGATTGAAAAGTGAGTCTTGTTAACTATCTTATATGACGAAGAAATTCCCCGTTTCTCAAAATTTAACCCTCTTGTACTGCAGGCTATGGTCACACAGGTTAACACAGTATGTGGTGCATATATCTTCTTATCTATCAATCAACCTATTTATCTATCTATCTATCTGTCCATCTATGCATCTGTCTATTTATCCATCCATTAACCTATCAACCCATTTTTATATCTATCTATCTCTCAATCAATCTATCCATTCATCTGTCTATCTATCTATATATCAATATATCTATCAATCAATCAATCTATCCATCTATTTATCTATCTATCCATTAATCAGTCTATCAATCCATCTGTGTATCTATCTATCTATACAAACATATATATTTTTATAATAACATAGAGTGTACAAAAGTGGCAGCTTCAGTCTCCCTGTTTCCTCCATATCTCCTGTTCCCTCCCCTGTCCTCCTCCTCCTCCTTGCCTCCCTCATCATACTTCCTGCTCTCCTTCCCATTTTTCTCTTCTACCATATGAGTTCCTCCCCCTGACACTCCCTAACCTCACCCCTCCCTCTCTCCCTGCCTCACTCCCTCTCCCCGTTCCCTATATCCACACCACCACCTCCTCCTCCCACCTACCTCTCCTTTCCTTCTCTCTCACTGCCCCCTCCTCCTCACCCTCCGTCTCTCTGTTTCCCTTTTCCGCTCCGCTCTCTCTCTCTCTCTCTCTCTCTCTCTCTCTCTCTCTCTCTCTCTCTCTCTCTCTCTCTCTCTCTCTCTCTCTCTCTCTCCTTTCAACAAATCTCACACTACAATCTCATGTCCACAATTCATTCCTCCTAACTTCTTATTTGTTTTCTTTCGTCATTTGCATATTATCAGTTACTCTATCATTCAACCCTTCTTTTCCTCACTTTCTTCCCAATTTTCCCATTCATTTGTTTCATCTCATTTTTTTCTCTTATTTGTATAATATTATTCTCTCTAATATTACACTCTTTCCTCCCTTTGTGTCTCTACTTTTCTCTTTTAGTCCCTCTTTTCCTTCCTTCATAACCTTATCCCTTCCCTCTCTCATTCCTTCTTTCCTCTCGTTCCCTCTTTCTTTCCTTCATAACCTCATCCCTTCCCTCTCTCATTCCTTCTTTCCTCTCGTTCCCTCTTTCTTTCCCCTCACTGCTCCTCCCCCACGCACGCCAGGGGTCTGAGGGGAGGCGGGCAATAAACCCCGATGTTTTCATAAGCCGTGTTGAAGTGGTCTAGTGGCGGTGGTGGTAGTGGTGGTGATGGTATTGAGCGGCGAGTCTATATACCATGGACTACCACTGTGAATACCATGGTCTGTGTGTGTGTGTGTGTGTGAGTGTGTGTGTATGTGTGTGTGAGTGTGTGTGTGTGTGAGTGTGTGTGTGTGTGTGTGTGTGCTTGTCACGTGTGTTGCTTGCCTGCCCACGTCTTAACTTAGTCCTCCATCAGATCCTTCCACTCACCCACTCACTCACTCACTCGTCCCCTCTCACCTAGTTCCCCATCAGATCCTTCCACTCACTCACTCACTCACTCATTCATTTACCTCCTCATCCCATATCATAGTTTCGCTTCTTTCATGTCTTTTCTTTTCTGTGTCGTCGAGCCTCAACTTCATCTATTTTGCTCTGCCTTGCTCCTGTTCTACCTTCCGTGACCTTTTTTTTTATACTGTGTCCTCATTCTCTTTGTGTTTATATTATTTTTATTTGTTTTCCTGCCTTGCTTCTGTTCCTCCCAGGCCCCAATTACGCCACGCCCCCCATCCTCTCTATTATTTTTTCCTGTCCTTCCTTCCGTGTCTTCTTTTTACCGTGCCCCGAAACCCTCTCTGTATTTATTTTCCCCGTCTGGCTAGCTAATGTCCATCTTTCTTTCTCTCTCTCTGTCTTTGTGTTTCGGTGTGTTTCCTCATCTGATTCTTCCTGAGTTACTCCTGTTGTTCTCCGTCTCTGTTATGCCTTGCTAGTTGTCATTTACACTGTCCTGTCTTTTCTCGTCATTTACACTGTCCTGTCTTTTCTCGTCATTTACACTGTCCTGTCTTTTCTCGTCATTTACACTGTCCTGTCTTTTCTCGTCATTTACACTGTCCTGTCTTTTCTCGTCATTTACACTGTCCTGTCTTTTCTCATCATTTACACTGTCCTGTCTTTTCTCATCATTTACACTGTCCTGTCTTTTCTCGTAGAACGGTACTCTCTCTTTATGTGTCTCTGTCCCTTCCAACTCTGCCCTTGCCTACCCTTCACTAACACATCAAAGACGATAAGGAAATATACAACATTAATTAACACAAAGTAACCCAACAAATGATACATAACCTTCACTATAAAATTAAACAACATTAACACAAAATAACAAGGGGCCTTCTGCTGTGGACGAAATAGTGGGGTCCCTGAGTCCTCCAAAAAATGCAACAAAACAGATCCCTACTTATAATTTAGACACTAAATTGTTTCCTAGCTTAATATGGAGGAATCAGTAGCCTTTCATTTACAAGACTCCTTATAGAAAATGATATAAAATGGAAAACGCATCGCAATTTGATAAACAGAGTGAAAGGCATTAGTGAAAGCCAGGAATGAAAAATGATAAGATTGGACGAAGCGTTTTAAGAGATTTCAAAACAAGACTAGCGGGAAATTACAGTCTCCCCCTCAACGATATATTCATTCCAGATAAAAAGGGATATTTTGTCATGTGGTGGGTAAAACTGTGAGCATTCAGAGGGACGCATACGGAGTGAGGTTAAACGGTGTAATTTACCTACACACACACACACACACACACACACAGAGAGAGAGAGAGAGAGAGAGAGAGAGAGAGAGAGAGAGAGAGAGAGAGAGAGAGAGAGAGAGAGAGAGAGAGAGAGGAGAGAGAGAGACAGACACACAGAGAGAGAGAGAGAGGTTGTGTGTGTGTGTGTGTGTGTTTCTCCAACCCTCCTACACAGCAGAGTGTGTGTCAGCTGCGAGTGACTCTCACCTGAAGAATGGGGGAAAACACACACACACACACACACACACCACACACACACACCACATACACACACATACACACATACACACACACACACACATGACAAGGAAAAATGTGTATCTCGTTTTCATTCCGCAACAAAAAACTGTGTGTGGACCTTCTGAAAAGATGGGGGTTAGGACAAGGCAGGAGAGGGGGGCGTTTAAGGAGGAAGGGGGATGGTGGGGGCATATGTCCCTTTGTGCTGGACATTATGAGGTGGAGAGTGACCATTGTGGGAGCCAGGTGATTGGTGGCTCATCCTACTTACTTCCCCTTTTTTCTTTCCTCATCTCTCTCTCCCTCTCTCTCTTTCTCTTTCTCTCTCTCTCCATATCTATCTGTCTATCTATATATTTATATACTGTATATCTGTCCATCTACATGCCAGTCTGTCTGTCTGTAGGTCTGTCTATCTATCTCCCTCTCTCTCTCTATCCATCCATCTATATATCTATCTGTCTATCTCTCTTCTGATTTTTTCCCCTCCCTACCCACTATACATAGAGTGCTGCCCCAGCCTATACCACCCACACTGTTCACCTTACGTCAGAGGCAGCCTGTCAGAATACCCGGATCATTTTGGGGACGAACTGGAGGGCTACTTATTTCTCCAATCTATGCCAGAAAACAAATTACCTCATAAATGAATAGGGAATCTGTTTTGTTGGAGTATTTATTTGGTTACGTAGACTCCCAAATGCCTACAACAAATCACCCCTTGAACACACTCGACAAAGATGTGTTGTGCTGAGATGACAGGACTTGTGGTAAACATTAGGGAACACACACACACACACACACACACACACACACACACATCAGTCTTTCTAACATGACGGGAAGCATACACACCAAAGCCTTTTCAGCATGACGAGACACACACATACACACACACATCAGAGAAGAACACAAACACACACACATACATACATACATACATACACAAACATTTCAATATGACGAGGACATGCACACACACACATACAATTCCTCTAAACAATACCATTCAGGAAACACACCAGTACCACAATATTTAAATAAAGTACATAATAATAATAATAATGTTTTGCAGTACAGTTTTGAGAATTACACACACGTTCTAAAAAAAAAAAAAGATCAATAGAAAGAGAAATTCGGTTCAAAATTCCCCTTTAGTTTCCCTGCCATGTTTTGTTTCTTCTCCTCCTTCCCTCCCTCAGATTCCAACCTCCTGCCCCCCACCTCGTCTTCACTATACTGTATATATATGAGCTTCTGGGCCTTCACAAACCCAACTTTAATATTGTGACACCCTCTTCTCTCTCTCTCTCTCCTCTCTCTCTCTCTCTCTCTCTCTCTCTCTCTCTCTCTCTCTCTCTCTCATACACACGATTTCCAACCCTATCTCTGCAGTGATTTCTTTAGTTAAAATATGCAGTAATATTATTTTTAAATAAGGAGAGTAAATAATGTGTTATTGGTGAATGTCATGAAGGGTTACTTGTGATTCCTTGTAAAAATGGTCTACAAATCATAGGGGACCCACAAGGCTTTAGTATTTCTTTAGCTCACACATAATTATAAAAGGGGACTTAAAATATGTTATAGATGAATATTATGGAGGGTTATTACAGTACAAATTATAAGGCATTAGTGACATATATGTATAATTGTCTTGTAAAGCATAAAATAATGTGATAGATATCTAGGTGGGGAGTTTCAGATGGAAAATAGTAGTGGTTGTGATAGAGAGATGTGTTGTGGGATGACAGAGATAAGGAGATGCGACAGATTGTATAATTATAGTAGTGGTTGTGATAGAGAGGTGTGTGTGTATGTGTGTGTGAAAGAGAGTGTGAGAGAGAGAGAGAGGGCTGGGACGTCCCTCAAGCGTCGTGGACTATCACCTTTAAGGCGGCCAAAATGGATGACAAAATGTAGCGGAGTGGCGGCAGCGGGCGGCGGCGGCGGCAGGAAGATGGCACAGTGGGACGGGATGGTCTCTCCCTCATCAACACCAACACCACATTTGTTTATTGTTTTCACACCAACACCAACACCAACACCACCAATACCAAAACCACTTTCGTTTAATACTACCCACCACCACTACCACCACCAACACAACATTTATTTATTGCTTTCCCACCACAACTTCACATTTGTTTATTTCTTTCCCACCACCACCACCACTAACAACAACATTACCACCACATTCTTAGTTTATTGATGTCCCACCACTGCTAACCAGTACCCTTGTCTATACACCACCACCACCACCAGTACCATACACCACCACTAACACCACCACCACCAGTACCATTGTCTATACATCACTAACAAACACCATTAACATCATTTCCAAACATACACTTTCTCTTCTGATTGTCTTGGTATACATGAGACATCACAGTATGGTGTATGTATGTATGTATGTATGTATGTCTTGAATTATCCTTGTTCTATTTTACTCTACATTCTTCATTACCCTCCTCCTTCGTATTACTTAAATAAATATCACTTCATGAGGTATTATACATTTGGTATATTGGAGCGAATTGATTCCTACAAAATATGCCAGGAAACAGGACCCACTGAAGATTTATAATGGTGGACTGTTGCTTGGAATAGTTTGGAGGAATCGGTTGTTCCATATTCATCAACACTGTGAATTTCTCCTTTAAATTCCGCTGTCTAAATTCTAATACCTGATATTTACTGTGATATGTGTGTGTGTGTGTGTGTGTGTGTGTGTGTGTGTGTGTGTGTGTGTGATTGTGTGTGTGTTACATTATAATAATTTTCTCGTACGTGTTGCTGTCTTTCAAATTCTGGTCCGTGAAAATTGGTTAAAAAATATAAGTAAGATTCAATAGTGTTGTGCATAAAAATATGTTAATAAAATGAAATAATGAAATGAATAAATGAAATAAAAAATAACATAAATAAATAAATATAAAATCATATAAGCAAATATACAAATTATATTAAAAATAACATAAATAACCAAGAGTATAAAAATAAATAAATAAATAATCTTGGTCAAAAAACGAAGTTGAATGGTTTGTTATTATGACAGAAGAAAGGGACACACACACACACACACACACACACACACACGTATCTTAAGTGATATATAGCATTAAACTTTATCTTCGTCGAAAACAATCATCGTTGCTCAGTTCACATTATTTTGCAATGCGAATACAGCGACGAAGATTATTTTTTTAATTTTTCGTGTACGAGAAAGTTTAATAATAGCAGCAGGCCTTGTATGATGGGCCTTGTATAATTATATAAAGAGGAAGGGACGGCAGCGGTGTGGAAGATAAAACGGAGGGTGTGTGTGTGTGGGTGGGGTCGGGGGATGGGTGGGGGGACGCATAGGAATAAGTTTAATGTTGTGTGAACGAAAAAAAAAAGAAGAAATAAAAAGCATAATAATAATAATAATAATATGAAGAGGAATAAACTCACGATTCTTCATTTGAGAGTCAGTCAGTCTGTGGTCACAAAATATGAGTAGGCCTATAGAGTTTGTATTCACCCTCAACCTGCTGTGTGTGTGTGTGTGTGTGTGTGTGATAGTGATGATGGCAAGTAGCAGTGACTGGTTGGTGATGGTTGTACAGTAGTTGTGGTAGTATTGGTGGTTGTAATAGTGGTGATGATGGTTGTATAGTTGTTGTGGTGGTAATAGTGGTGATGGTTGTAATATTTGTAGTGGTAATGGTAATGGTAGTGGTAAGAGTAGTAGTAGTAGTAATGGTGGTGGTAGTAGTAGTAGTAGTAGTAGTAGTAGTAAGTGTAGTATTAGTGGTGGTATGGGTTATGGTAGCTGTAGAGACTGTAAAAGTGATAATGGCAGTGGTACGGTAGTGATGGTAGTAGTTGTAGTGATGGTGGTAGTGATGGTAGTAGTAGTAGTAGTAGTGTGAGTGGTAGTGATGAGGGGAGTAGTGATGGTAGTAGTAGTGGTAGTAGTGTGAGTGGTAGTGATGAGGGGAGTAGGGGGTAGGGATGGGAAGGGATCTGTGTGTGTGTGTGTGGCATCTTCACCTTTAATGTGGTGTCCTTCGATTGCTTCTAAATTACTCTGGTCTTCCTCACCTCCTTTACTCTCATTCTTTATTATATTTTTTTACTTTTCTTACTCACCTCCTTTACTATCAATATTTACTTTTCTTATTCGCTTCCTTTATTATACTATCATTTTTTACTTTTCTTACTCGCCTCCTTTACTATCCTTCTTTATTATATCATTTATTTTTTTACCTCCTTTACTCTCTTTCTTCAATATATTCTTTATCTTTTTTAACTCTTCTTTACTCTACTCCTATAATATACCAATCAACCAACGAATCAATCAACCAACCAACCAACCAACAAACTAACTAACCAACCAACAAACTAATTAACCAACCAACCAACCAACCAACCAACCAACCAACCAATCAACCAACCAACCAACCAACTAACACAGCTGACAAAAATGGCGGTGTTTCCTTTCCTCTATCTACCACCGACCACCAAAATGAGGGACCAGACACCAGCACCACCACCAGCAGCAGTTATGTGTTTCAGTAGGTGAGCGTCCATCACCTGGGTAATTATCCAAACACATCGCTCATACTCTTTATCTTTCGCTCACTCTTATAGATATGTAGTCCCTCCCTCCCTTCCCCTATTCCTTTCTATATCATACTGTATATTAATTATAGTGTGTTTCCCATATCTAGATCCATGTTTTATCTAGTGTTTAGTAGTTTATTTATGGAAGCATCTGGTGGTTTGTTGTGATTTGTGTGTGGGAATTGTTGATGAGAACAAAATATTATACGAGAAGAAAAGGATTCATAATTTTGGACTTAAGAGTTTTCCGAAGCGTTGTGGTGAGAGGTGGAAAGAGGAAAGAGGAGGTACGAGGAGGGGAAGAGGAAGGAGGGTTGAGGAGGAGGGGAGGAGGGAAGAGGAAGTAGGAGGAGAAAGGATGAGACAGGTGGGAGGAGGAGGAAGGATGATGCAGGACGAAGGAAGGAGGGGGAGAGGAAGAAATAAGGGAACATGAGAAAGGATGAGACAGGAGGAAGGAAGGAGGGGAGAGGAAGAAATGAGGGAGGAGCAGGAGAGAACAGGAGGAGGAAGGATGAGACAGGAGGAAGGAGGGAGGGGAGAGGAAGGAATGAGGGAGGAGCAGGAGGGAACAGGAGGAGGAAGGATGAGACAGGGGAAGGAGGAGGAAGGATGAGACAGGAGGAAGGAGGGAGGGGAGAGGAAGGAATGAGGGAGGAGCAGGAGGGAACAGGAGTAGTATAGTAGGGTGGTGGTGGTGGTGGTGGTGGTGGTGATGGCTGGGACTCACGCCATTCTCTCGTTACACCTCTGCCACAACGCCGATACTCACGCCCTCTTGCAGATCAATTTTATCACCATTATTCAGACTCTGGGACCGTAAAAGAATACATACAGTACATAAACAGACACAGGCACACACACACACATTATTATAAATGCATACACCTACACACTGCACAAAAATACACACCTACACACTGTACAAAAACACACAGAATTATGCACATACTCAAACACACACATACACACTCACAGACTCACACACACACATACACACACTCAAACAGTCATATGTATGTACTAAATACGTGCAAAAACATTATCAAATTCGTCACTTTGGGTTCAAACGCTTGTCATATATAAAATTTGCACTCTGGATGAAGGAGGTTGATAAATTTGGAGCAACTGGTTCCTCCAAAACAACAGTCCACCATTATATTTGTTTATAAGGTCCTGTTTCCTGACATATTTTGGAGGAATCAAGACGCTCCAATGTGTACCAAAACTGTTACCAATTACCCCCTCCAAGACACTACAACACCTCCCTCTCCCCCATCAACACACATGTTCTTGAAATCAGAGGGGAGACATTTTCAGATTGGAACTGTTTTATAAGATTCACTCAGGTGGCTCACTATCATTCATTCACCTGTGCAGGACTTGTGATCGTGTCTGTACTTGTAGAAAATGGCTGTGTGAGTATGTACGGTTGAGGATACATCAAACACACACACTAACTTGTATTATAACGGGGTTCTTACTTTATTATATTCAATGAGGAGTTTGTGTGTGTGTGTGTGTGTGTGTGTGTGTGTGTGTGTGTGTGTGTGTGTGTGTGTGTGTGTGTGTGTGTGTGTGTGTGTGTGAGCAACTGTACATGAATACTAAGAAACAAAAACTGTATATATATAAAGAAACAGATCGAGTGAGGATTATTGTATTAAGTTATGTTAGACTATTCAGAGCATCAGCAACACGTGCGTACAAACAATAACAAAAACACAACCTGTATACAAACTTTAATTCATGACTGTACATTAAACAATAACAAAACACAACCTGTATACAACTTTGGTGCATGACTGTACAGATAAACAATAACAAAACACAACCTGTATACAAACATTGATTCATGACTGTACAATTACAAAAACACAACCTGTATACAAACTTTAATTCATGACTGTACATATAAACAATAACTAAATACAACCTGTATACAAACTTTACTCCATGTCTGTACAATAACAAAAACCTGGCTGTGTTGGTCCGATGGTAGTGTTGCTCGGGGCGTAATGTTGAAGTTGGTCTGTGATTGGGCAATTGTTTGGTGATTATCCATGATGTACCGAGGTCGTTTGTGCCACTCGGTATCCTTCAAATCGTGTCCTGGAGCCATAATGGAGTGAGTGGTCTGGGGCCGACTCCTCACACACACACACACTCACACTCGTATATATGTATACACACGCACCTCTCTTTTTAATACGCATATCCTATATAATAAACATATCCTAATATACACACACACCTCTCTTTTTAATATACATATCCTATATATACACACACAAATATAATACACATGCACCTCTCTGGTTCACACACATATATACAGTACATCCAGTAGTGTATATACACAAGTCATATACATATAAACATATAGACAATCACACACTTTTACACACGTAAAAATATTTATATTGTAAGGTTGTAGGCTCATTAGGACACAAACAAACAAACAGGTATAAGAGAAAGAGATAGATAGATAGATAGATAGATAGATAGATAGAGAGAGTGAGTGTGTGTGTGTGTGTGTGGGTTCAGGTTCTATAATTTGATGACTATATTGAGGCAGTTTATGAGGGTTTGGACTATTGAGGTTATGACACACACATACACACACACAAGGACGTACAGTACAGGTGTAGTAGTTGAGACGGTAAGGGAAGGAGTTTTAATGGCAGGGGAATGATTAGAAAAGAAGGTAAAGGGAAGTGGAAGAATAGAAGGTGGAGGTGGAAGATGTGGAGGAGGAGAAAGAAGAGGAGTGGAGTAAACAGAAGCCATCATCAGACCCAATGTTTATCCACAGGGAATGATGGAGGATATACTGTGTTATCATATATTCCACCAACGTTATTATTATTATTATTATTTTTTTTTATGTTCGGACACTGAGAATAGGTTTTTTCATTAAGCCCGTTACCGAGGCCTAGGCACACACACACACACACACACACACGTCACTACTTCCAAACTGGCAACCATCCAAATTGAGAGAGAGAGAGAGAGAGAGAGAGAGAGAGAGAGAGAGAGAGAGAGAGAGAGAGAGAGAGAGAGAGAGAGAGAGAGAGAGAGAGAGAGAGAGAAATATGAGGGTAAATCTAGAATAATACTGTCGTTCATGTTTAGGAGAGAAATACAGTATGGGAGAATTACAGAGCTATATACAGAATTATATAGAGGTATAGAACTAACTCCTCCTACCTATGTCACGAAATATTTTAACGAATGTCTCAGTATACGAGTATAGTGTTGCTGATTAATAATAAAACTTTGGATACTCTTTCACTCGAGCACTTGGGTACGGGGATTTATTTATCATTTATATATATACTTCTCTCTCTATCTCTCTCTGTTTCTGTCTCTGTTTCTCTCTCTCTCTCTCTTTCTCAGCACCAACAGCCTCACTCACTCTCTGTCTGTCTGTCTGTCTGTCTGTCTGTCTGTCTGTCTGTCTCTCTCTCTCAGTAGCAACAGCCTCACCCTCACTCCCTCACATAAAGGGGAGAAGAAATCATCACCATTCCCAAAGCGTCATTACCGAACACTCCTCCATCAGTGTTAACTCCATACTAGACTAAAAACACCATTCCTCTCTCTCTCTCTCTCTCTCTCTCTCTCTCTCTCTCTCTCTCTCTCTCTCTCTCTCTTTCTCTCTCTCTCCGCTGCCGTAATGATGTGGAAGTCTTCGCTACTTCCCTCCCACAATCAACCACTCCATCCAGACCCGTCACAGCTCGCGCTCAGCCTCTCTCTCATTCTTACTCTCTCTCTCTCTCTCTCTCTCTCTCTCTCTCTCTCTCTCTCTTTTACGACATAGCTCTTCACACTGAGCCCAGGATGACTCTGTTGTTGCTTCAGTAAGATGCTATTTTCCCGTATGAGTGAATAAGAGTGCATGGACAATGAACATATTTCTTTGCATATTTCCTGTTAAAAATGCGTAAGGTTAAGTGATGTGAGTGTGGGCTCCGACAAGCATAAGGCAGAATTGTTTCCCTTCAGGACTCGACAGCCAACAGAAAACGCACCAAGCCTCCTGGACGGTGCCTGGAATCGATGCCCCCTGCTGATTGGCCGCCATGTCGTCGAGGAAGGGGAGCGACGCCCCCTGTGGAGCTGCTGGAGGGGGAGGCCTTGGACGGGGTGGGAGAGGGAGATGGAGTGGGGTGGGATGAAGCCTTGGAGGGGAGAGGCTGTTCCAGGGAGAGAAGAGAGTCTTCCAGGGAGGGGAAAAGCACACAGGAGTCATTTTCCTCACCCCAGCGTTGCTAAGTTTCAACTTTATGAGAATTTACTTTTATCTTGACTCGTTGGACGTCCACCAAGAGTCACTTTATCTGAACCAACTAAACAACACAACATCCTTAACATTGTATAAGACAATGTGTAACGGGTGTCTTCCTTGTGTTAAACCAGGCACCTCTTGTGTTCCTGTACAAGACATTATTCCAAAGTCTCTCGTGGGACAGGGAATTTATATTTTTTCCGGTGAGAATATATACAGTATATACATTACTTGGACGTCAGATGTAATTAGTTAGGTTAGAAATTTTAGGAATAGCATATTTACTAATATTTCTAATAGTTTATAGCTTCGGTACAGTGGTGTTAATAATTTATATACGACCAAATTATATTTATAAACTATATTGTATTCGCTCGTTCCAGCAAGTGGTGTGTATGAGTTTTTATAATTTAATTTTGAGTACCGAGCCTGACAGTGTTTAAAGTAAATCAGATTAGGTCAAGCTACATGAGGTCAACTAATAAGAGTTTAAACAATTCACGTCACAATAAAATTAAACAAAGATAGAGAACTCCACAATATGGTCCCTGTGAAGAGGAAGTAGACAAAACACTATTCCCCCGTAACGTGTGATACTTGGCAATAATGCAACCTTCAACATTGGTAACACTCGGCACTTTGGAGCGAGATGAGGGCAAAGTGAGGGGAGAGAGATGGGAAGGCAGGACGCTCTCTCTCTCTCTCTCTCTCTCTCTCTCTCTCTCTCTCTCTCTCTCTCTCTGTGTGTGTGTGTGTGTGTGTGTGTGGCAACGTCAGGCGAGCCCCCTTCTGCCCCTGACACTTCTGGAGAAAGCTGGAGGTGGATATTGTGGTGATGGTGATGGTAACGTAAGGTGTGTTTGGTGGAGGGAAGTTTATGATGGTGTGGTGAGGACAGGCAGATAATTATATAGATACAGTATATACCCTTGATAGTGATGATGTGAAAGAAGATACATACAGAGATATATAGAGGGATACATGTTGCAGTCTGTGGGTTGTGGTGATGGGGTTGAAATATATGGTAGTGGTAGTAGTAGTTGTAGTAGTGGTTGTGGTAGAGGTAGTAGTAGTTGTGGTGGTAGTTATGGTGGTAGTGGTAGTAGTAGTTGTGGTAGTGGTTGTGGTGGTAGTAGAAGTTGTGGTGGTTGTGGTGGTAGTGGTAGTAGGGGTGATATATATATATATTTTTTTTGTGCAGGAAACTGAAGGAGGTATTATTAAACTATACTTCTTCGAGGGAAAAGTTCTCTTCGTCGCTCAGTTCGTATTGTTTTCCTCAAAGAAGTTTACTAACGCGACCCTGAGCTGTGAATGGTAATAGTTGTAGTGTGTGTGTTTGTGTGTGTGTGTGTGTGTGTGTGTGTGTGTGTGTGTGTGTGTGTGTGTGTGTGTGTGTGTGTAAGTGATGATTCTGGGAGTGTTTCGTTTCGTGTTGGTGATGGTGGTGGATAGAGATGGAGAGAAAGGGAAGAGTGGTGTATTGGTGTGTTGGTGTTGATGGTGGTGGTGAGGAAATGACGGAGTTTGTGGTGTTTGTGGTGTTGGTGTTGGTGTTAATGGTGATGATGATGATGATGATGAAGGATGAAGAGAAGGGGAAGGAGAAGGGGAAGAAGGGGATTGCACTCTCGCCAACTCTGGATCTCATACTTACTTTCCTCTCGCTCTCTCTCTCTCTCTCTCTCTCTCTCTCTCTCTCTCTCTCTCTCTCTCTTCCTTTTTCACGACTCAGGGAAGATACACACGCAAATTTAAAATACTGTACACACACATACACACACACACATATATATCTGAGCACTCCATTCCCATAACTATAATAACAATATATATGTGTGTGGTTGTCATTTCAGCTTTGGCACCACCATGGCTACCCTGATGAAGACTGAGAGAACTAGGCCTACACCCCCTACACACCACCACCCACCTGATGAAGGCTGAGAGAACTAGGCCTACTCCCCCTACACACCACCCACCATCCACCTCTCTACAAGTAAGATCAAACAAAACAAAACATTGTCTCAACATCTCGTCACTCTCTGTATGTCTGTTGATTCCTCCAAATTATTCCAGGCAACAGGATACCATTCATTTTCTTTATCTGGGTGTGTTTTCTGGCATACTTTGGAGGAATCAAGGCACTCCAATGTAACAAAATAGAATTACCACCTTTAGGGTATATCCTGGTTTTGGCAAATTGGGAGGCTACTGTTTCCTCCAAACATATATACCATGGAACAGACAACCTTAATGTTACTTATAAGGGGATCTGTTTGATGGCACAGTTTGAAGGACTCAGTAGCCTCCAATGGAAAACAGTGTAGTTATTGTGTCCTTTCACGCAACACCGAGAAAAACCTAGAAACAGCAGTAGGTAACTCTTGTAGAATATATAACTTAATTAACAAGCAAGATGGACATACCTTCCTTGTGTCGTAAAAGATTGAAGATGGTTATTTCGTTCTCACACTGCAAGATAAAATTTGGCTAATCATTTGTGTGCGTGAGTGTGTGTGTACATGTGTGTGTGTGTGTGTGTGTGTGTGTGTGTGTGTGAGTGTGAGTGTGTGTGTGTGTGTGTGTGTGTGTGTGTATAGTTACATTCTTCACTCCATGCAGTAACTGAGACACACATTCCTTGTCAGTGATTTTATGGCAACTAACTTCATTCCACTTTACAGATCTCGGCACTGATAAAATAATATGTCCATCAGTATAAGGACAAATATGTTAATTAGTTCCTCACGGCAGCATTATTAAAATTCCTTGAGTCCAGGTGTCTTAAAGGTGAAGAATGCACCTCAACTCACATACCTACTCTCATGCTTATAAAGGGTGGCTTCTGATTCCTCCTCACTACGCCACGAAACGAGATCCTTCAATGGAGGTGGTGTTTCGTGGCAATGTTTGAAGGACTCGCTAACCTCCCAGTTTCTGACAACATCACGGGGGTCCTTAATGAAAAGAAACCCGAGCAGTCTAGAGCAGTTTATTATTTCCAGTATTCATAAAATTCTTATTGTATAATATCGTATTTTTGTTCGTACATTCAGCAAAATGCGTTGTGTTTGTGTACATAATAATGATTTAGTAGATAAAATATACATTAATCTTTTGTCCATTTAGATTATTTAAGATTATTAAGTACATATATATGACACACCCACCATGCACTAGAAGGTGAAAACATTGCAATGAACCACAAAATACAGTGATATGTAAATACAGTACGTTGCTATGTAAATACAATGATGATATATATGTAAACAAACCCAGAGAGGGAAGAACCAATGACTGACTGACTGAATGGCTAACAAGTAAAGAAAGTGAGTGAATGAGTGAGTGAGTGAGAGGGTAAGGAAAGAGAGTGAGTGAGTGAGTGAGTGAGAGGGGAAGGAAAGAAAGAGAGTGAGTGAGTAAAAGGGTAAGGAAAGAGAGCGAGTGAGTGAGTGAGTGAGTGAGAGGGTGAGTGAGTGAGTGAGTGAGAGGGTAAGGAAAGAGAGCGAGTGAGTGAGTGAGTGAGTGAGAGGTGAAGGAAAGAGAGTGAGTGAGTGAGTGAGTGAGAGGGTAAGGAAAGAGAGCGAGTGTGTCCCCGCTGTGTTGGGAGTGCCCCCGTTGTCGCCTCCTCACTAATACCGACCCCACCAAAAACAGAAGAGTAAACACATAAAAGGAACAACCCAACCCAGTCAGGTGAACCATGCTGCCTGTTTCACTTTTTCTCTTATTAGTCTTTGTGTTTGGTATTCTAGTTTCCATCACATTTATTTTGTCTTGTACTTCCCCTCTTCCTTCCTTGGTCTTTATTTTCTTTATTCTAGTTTCTATTACATTTATTTTGTCTTGTACTTCCCCTCTTCCTTCCTTGGTCTTTATTTTCTTTATTCTAGTTTCCATCACATTTATTTTGTCTTGTACTTCCCCTCTTCCTTCCTTGGTGTTTATTTTCTTTATTCTAGCTTCTATCCCATTTCTTATCTTCTTGCTTATATCCCTTATCTTTTTTATTATATCTTTCTTCCTTTCTTTCTTCTCATTTTCCTTTTGTTATCCATTCTTCAAGTTATAGGTTCCTTCTCTCTTCAGTCGACTCCAGCATCTTTACCTTTCCACGATATGACACTAACGCCTATGTAAAATTGTGTCGTTTCACAGAAGCTTATAATCCACAGAGTATAAAACAAAATATTCTACAAGCGATTGAAATAAAAAAAAAGAAATAGTGCGAGAAGTAATAAGGGGGATAGTGATGGGTATGGGATTAGGATAGATCTCTCACCTCACCTATAATGATCATATATATATACTGTATATCGCATTATCTCATCAACTCCTGTCAGCACACGTTATCGGAGTGTTTCTTCCTGTTAATACTTATAAAGGGAGGAGGGAAAGATAGAAGGAGGGAGGAGGGAGGGATAGAGGGAGGGAGGATAGAACCAGTGAATTATCTCCTCCCTACAATATTACCCACACCCCACAGTCAACAACACAGGCAACACAAACAATCCCATAATAACAGGTCAGGAGCTTCTTTAAGACAATACACAACAGCAGCAGGTTTTACATATCAACATAATAATCAACTTGAAATTCGCGGGTTTACACAACATTCTCACTGAAACTCAATTAATAATCACTCATAATAATAGGGAAACTTTGCTCGTCTCTTCATTTACATAGAGAGCCACTTACCTCAGTCGTAAAAGAGGCTCCTTATTTACTCTAAAGACATTCCATCATTAGTTTTTCCTTCCCCACTCATTCTCCACGTCATGCCCCCCGCCGCTCCCAGCTTCCGGCCCATCCCAGCAGGTGGAGTGCAACACATGCCAGCAGGTGGAGATGGGGTGGAAACAGATGGGGTGGAATATAGGGTACAAAGAGGTGAGATGGAAATTGTTGGGGTGGAAAGAGCTAGGTGGGGTGGAGAGGGATAGGGTGGAGATGGTAGGGGTGGAGTAGGTTAGAAAGAGGTGAGGTGGAGAGGGATACGGTGGAGATGGAGTAGGTTAGAAAGAGGTGAGGTGGAGAGGGATACGGTGGAGATGGTAGGGGTGGATTAGGTTAGAAAGAGGTGAGGTGGAGAGGGATACGGTGGAGATGGAGTAGGTTAGAAAGAGGTGAGGTGGAGAGGGATACGGTGGAGATGGTGGGGGTAGTAAGAGCTGAGATTCAGTGAGATAAGGTGGAGATGGTGGGGGTGGAAAGAGGTGAGGTTCAGTGGGATAGGGTAGAGTTAGGGTAAAGATGGTGGGGGTAGGGGTGGGGTGAAGATGACGTGCATGCATTAGGTGTGTGTGTGATGTGGTAATATAAGGAGTGTGAGTTGAATGTGGTGAAAGTGTGGAGTGTGATGATAAGGCAATGAAAGTGTGTCTTGGGTGTGGTGTATGTGTGGAGTGTGTGGTAATGAGATCAAGAAGTGTGCCCTGAGTGTGATGTGGTAAAGAAGGAGAGTGTGGTGGGTGAGTGAGTGATGCAGAGAGGCAGGGCGGGGATGGTGTTAGATGAGAAATGAGGCAACGAAAAAAAAAAAAAAAAAAAAAAAAAAAACGTAGGTTCATATTATTTCACGTAAAATCAATAACTATACTGCTTCCCCAAACCTCTGCCCCCAATATAAAAAGGTCCCTACAAGATGGATTGGAGTGAGTTAGTATTCTGTTTAGTGGTATATTGTCTGGAGTAATCAATGACCACTAAATCACCAGCAACATCAGATCCATTTAAATTTCTCTCTCTCTTGCTCGCTCTCTCTCTCTCTCTCTCTCTCTCTCTCTCTCTCTCTCTCTCTCTCTCTCTCTCTCTCTCTTTCACACACACACACACACACACACACACACACACACACACACACAGTCCACAATATTACCAGTTTTATAAGAAATGATTAACTGGAAGGCTACTGACTCCTCCAAACTATGCCACGAAACAGATCCCCATTAAACTAACATTGGGGTCGTCTGTTTCCTGGGATAGTTTGGAGGAATAAGTAGCCCTCCAAATTATCCTTAAGAGTCTCTTCCCATTAATTAAGGTATGTATGTACACAAACCGTGATTATTTCTGCTTGATTGGTTGTGTGCTACCTTTACGGGATATCATATTAATGTCTCCGAGTCACGTCTCAAACTTCCTTATAATAATAATAATAATCAGGGTCTTATTATATCTTTGCCAATAGACCAATACATACAGCAAAAGTCCTAGTGCAAAAGGGATCTATCTCTATTTAAACAGGGTAGATGGTAATTCAGTCCCTTTTCTTATACTACTTACTACACCAATAATAGGTCACAAACGTTTATTTATACCTTGGAGGAGAGAGACATGGGTCATTTTTAAACTAAGTCGGATCATTCTTCATACCCTCACCTCAAATATTATACTATGTAAATGTAAACATGTGCTTAGGGGAGTGTCTTGTGGGAAACGGTGCCTGTAATTTTCCCATCAATAGGACTTTCTCTCATAAAGTAGAGTACCGTACAGTATATACAGCTATATGTACCTTGGACTGTACTGTGGCTGTACTGTACATGAGAGAGATAAAGGTGTAAGATTGATGTGGGGTTGGAAGTGAGTTAAGTTGGTTGTGGTCCAAATGAGAGCTGCCCTGGTGATGGAGGACCAATAAGTAGAGTTGTTAAAGCAAGCCTGACTTCCTATAAATGATATACAGTCGTGGGCAAATATTATCATCCATATTGGGTTGACTCATGTAAACGTTTGTTAGCTTCCTTCTGTTCGTTAGCTGAGAAACTTTTCCATAGATAGGTTAAATATCATCTTCTAATTTAATACAACCAGCTACTCACTCACTATTCAAAGTAATAATATTATAATGAAAACGTGAAAACATTAGTCAGCAATTTCTTTGAGTTGCACATAGGTGCATTGAAACTTGTGTCCACCACTGTACTGTATTGCAAGGTTCATTAACTGTATTGATCTTGCCTTGACTCAGGTCTTCACAACAGAATTGGCATATCAACCCAGTCATGTGGTGAGTGTGTTAGAGTCCTCGCAGTCACTACTTCAGACAGTTATAAGGAACCCTGTGATGTGGTCAGAAAATTAGAGATAGATGAGTCCTTCAAACATTGTCATGAAACACCACCTATATATGGAAGAAGCTTGTTTCGTGGCATGGTTAGGAGAAATCAGAAGTCTTTCATTTTCATACAAGATCACAGGGTCCTTCAAGGGGATAATACAGCATTGTTAAATTTGGAGCAACTACTAATTCATTTAAACTATTCCAAGCAACAGCAAGAGGCCATTATTATTTTTGTACATCTGGTCCTTTTTCCTGACCAACTATGAAGGAATCAATGCTATCTAATGTACGGTACCATCCTCCAAACTATTCCAAGCAACAACAGACTCTCATTATATCTGATCATCTGGTCTTGTTTCCTGACCAACTATGAAGGACTCAGTGCTCTTTAATTAATGTACTAAGACTGGATGGTTTGTAAAGTTTTCTTGGAGTGAGTTTCCTTCAGTGTTGTAATATCTATCTTTTGACCAACTATGAAGGACTCAGTGCTCTCTAATACTGTATACTAAGACTGGAGACAGCAAAGTGTACATACATGCGTGGTGGTTGTCGTCTCTTACTTCAGCCAGACAGTTCATCAGCGTCTGGGGAGCAATCCATTAATTTGAGCATTAGGACGGCCATTAGGTGTGATCCTGGGGAGGCTACACGGGGCTGAGGGGAGGCTTCGGATTCACTGGGCTTAGGGTAAAACTTGCATACGGGACGGGAGCTTTTCATCCTACACACACACACTCACACATACATACACACATTCTGCCTCCACACACACACACAAAACACATACTGCTTCCCCTTACCCTACCCCCCCCCACACACACATACATACATACATCACTACTTACGAAAGAATTGGGTATGGACAGGTAAAAACAATTAATAAAAGTAGATAAATAATGAACCAAAATAAAAATAAAAAGGAGGTTGATGAGACTGACATGGGACTTCTCATATAAATTTAGGGAGTATTACAGCGATGGTAAAGCTGCAGCAACTGATTCAACCAAACTATTAACAACAACAACAACTACAACAACAACAACAACAACTACAACAACAGGCCACCACCACCATCATTTTTGTCAATCACAGGTCTTGTTCCCTGCAATATATTTTTAGAGGTAGCAATCAAGACACTCTAATCTACCAAAAGTATACTACGATCCCCTTAACGTTAAATATTATAGGGTGGCTAAGAGACTAAAATACACAACAACAACCACAACAACAACAACAACAACAACAACAGCTGAAGACACTGCATGATGTTTTACTGAGGACATTCATTACTCCTCATTCCAGCTGGTGTGTGCGTGTGTGTGTGTGTGTGTGTGTGTGTGTTTTTCTATACCTCAAATGACGGGTTTTCCTTCCTGGCTGTCTGAGTAGAGAGAATTGAGGCGAAGAAACAATAGCCAGGTGAGATAATTAAAAAAAAATATTATGATGATGGAGAAGTATTAAAAAGAGTTAGTAAATTTATGGTTTTCCTCTATACAAGTAAGAGACTATAGAGTTGATGGATGGAAAGCTTCGACTTGCTTGAACTGTGATACTAAGTGAGTATTTTACTTTGGGTACATAAGAGCGCCTTGATTCCTCCAAAGTATGGCAGAAAACGCGACCAGATGAAAAGGAAAAGAAAAAGTAACGGTGGCCTGTTGGATGGAATAGTTTGGAGGAATAATTTTCTCCAGATTTCCCACACCAACACTCCACCAGTCTACCCCTTTTACTCTTTAATCTCACTCGGGGTGGGGGGGGGGGGTTACAGTGATTAATGAACGCAACTGTACACATTATTACAGCCAGCCAGCCCCTCCCACTTGAGCAGGATTCGAACCAATGCCTATAACGGGTTACACAATCAGTCATAATAATTGAGGACCCACTTTCCGGACACGTCTAAGTCTTATATATACTGTATACTGTATACAAGGGATATTCAGCGTTACACAGATATGGGTCAAATGGATACGTTTCTGGCCAACATTTTCGTCTCCACCTTGAAATCCAAACAAGGATTATATTTGGACTCTTTGGGAAGGTACATACAAGGGATATCAATTCTCCTCGACACACCTGCATGGCCTCAGAATGAATGCAATGACACCACACTGTTCCCTCACATTACTTATAACACTGACAGCTGCGTCCCACCCACCCACTCACCCATGTATGTATGTATGTATGTATGTACCCCTGCCTGCCTGCCTGCCTGCCTAATAATAATGACACCTATTTTTTCCCTTCCTTCGATCAGTGCGTGCCACCACCTGCCTCGCTCACTTCCCCTTCCCCTTTCATATTCAACATCCATTCATAATTCAACCTATACACCACACAGGAAAAGAATTATATATAAGTAGGTATAGTATATCATGTAATGGAGGTAAAAACTACGAAATCCTCTCAATTCTCGTAACATTCAACATCCATTTATCAAACCTACACCGATCAGGAATTGAAATATTTTAGGGGAGATTCTCATGGTGGTCTACTGATTCCTCCAAACTATGCCAGGAAACAAATCACCTCAATGTTACTAATATTGGATCTGTTGTTTGGTGGTATAGTTTGGAGGAATCAGAGACCTTCCAATTCATCAACAAGAGATTCTCACCTTAATATTTGTTAAGTATATTATATCATATTATTTATTGAGAGGAAACTACGAAATTCTCAGCACTCGTGATATTACAGGTGAGGGCATCAAGCGGTGATATTATACCTGATATTTAGTCCTCACCTTTCTTATACCACACTCACTTCACACTCTCACTCCATATACTCACTTCACACTCACTCCATACACTCGTTCCACTCGCTCACTCCACACACTCGCTTCATACTCTCACTCCATATACTCCTTCAACTCTCTTACACCACTCTCACTCCACACACATCATTTTCACTCCACACACTCCCTCCAAACTTTAACTACTCCACCTTTACCTGACGAATGTGTACAATTAGGGCCAGCAGTCACCCTCCCTAAAGCGGGGAATTCATAACCATTTATAACCTTACTGGCCCCTTACCTCCCCTTCCCTTCCCTCTCCTCCCCTTCCCTCACTTTGTGTGTGTGTGTGTGTGTGTGTGTGTGTGTGTGTGTGTGTGTGTGTGTGTGTGTGTGTGTGTGTGTGTGTGTGTGTGTGTCCTTGTTCCAACCCCCATTTCCCCTTCTTTCTTTTGTTTCCTTTCTTTATTCACCCTGCTCCCTTCCCCTCGTTCACTATTTCACTACCTTTCCTGTGATTGTGTATGAGTATTGGAGGCTTCTGATTCCTCCTGACTAGGCCACGAAACACGCTCCTTCCCTGTAGGTGGTGTTTCGTGGCAATATTTGAAGGACTCATTTACCTACAATTTTCACAGGATCCCTTAATGTTTTTGTGCATGTAGTGGATAATTAATGAAGTGTAGAAGTTTCAACCAGAGAGGAAGTCCTATTTGAGGGATGGGGGGGGGGGGTGACTTAGGAGACCATAGAAGGGGTTAATTGGGGACCTTATGCAAATACGTCTCGTTTCGTGTTGCCCTGCGTGTTTACCGACGGAGCTGAGTTAAAAATTAAGGGGGTCGTCTGTTGTGGGAGAATTGGAAAGCTAATTATTTCTCCAAACTAGATCACAAACAGATAACATACCACAAGACTTTATTCTTTTATCTATTTATTTATCTATTATTATTATTGTTATTTTTCATTATTATTATTATTATTATTATCATTATTATAGATAGGAGGAATCAGTAGCCTTCCAATTTACCAACAATTAAGAGAACCTCCCCTCTACTTCAGGGCCCTGTGATCGTACATGACAATTGGAGGTTTGTACTTCATCCTAACTATGCCACGACACAAGCTCCTTCCCTATAGGTGTGTGTTTCATGGCAGTATTTGAAGGACTCATTTACCTCCATTTTTCTGACTACATCACACACAGGGACCCATAATGAGTTTGACACTGAGGGACAACAACCCACTCCCAGTCAAACCAGACAATAGTTACCAGAGGGTGTAGAGTAAAAGACGCTAATCATATTGGTAACAAGTTTTATTTTTGGAGTAAGGCAAATTTAATGTCATGATTCGTGTCTTCTTGTTTTTTGGAGTACGGCAAATTTTATGTCATGATTCGTGTCTTCTTGTTTTTTGGAGTAAGGCAAATTTTATGTCATGATTCGTGTCTTCTTGTTTTTTGGAGTACGGCAAATTTTATGTCATGATTCGTGTCTTCTTGTTTTTCATACCAACTTATACATATTTTTTTTCTTCCAGGGTAGCAGCGGTGGGAGGGTAAGAAATAATGTCGGAGTTGGTTGATGATGAGTTACGACAACGATTTACCCTGAACAACTCACCACGGTATAGAAGACGAGGTGATAGACATGATGAGGTGACAAGGAAAATAACATGACGAACTGAAGGAAGAGATGACAACAAGAAGGATGAAGTGAGAAGAAGGATATGATGAGGAACTGAAGGAAGAAGTGACAAGAAGAAGGATGAAGTGAGAAGAAGGATATGATGAGGAACTTAAGGAAGAGATGACAAGAAGAAGGGTGAAGTGACAAGAAGGATAACATGACGAACTGAAGGAAGAAGTGACAAGAAGAAGGAAGAGGTGACAAGAAGAAGAATGATGTAAGAAGAAGTATAATATGATAACTGACAGAAAGGAGGATATACGTTGTCAAAAAAACACAAAACACACACACACACAAAAAAAAAAAAGGACAGAAATTGACCATAGCAACATTAGGGTACACGAAAGGACAGATTCTTACACAATTAATACCGTCCCTTAACCTAACTGTAACTTGGAGGTGCTGTCCCAAAAACGAGACGGACATGTGGTTGGGTGATCAAATTTGTTACACCAGAGTGTATTTATGGATCAGGGAGGGAGGGAGGGAAGGCAGGGTGTGTAAGCGTTATGTGTGTTTGTGTGTGTGTGTGTGTGTGTGTCTGTGTATAGGGTAGGTGTATACGTGTAGTCGTGTATATTCCTGTGTATGAGATTGCTTTTTGTGTGTATCTGTGAGGCTGGATGATACGATACGGTACGAGTAATTCAGATAAAGATAATACACAGACAGAAGAGAGTAGGGGGACGACTGGGAGTTGTAGATAAATGAGGTTGATATAGTGGATAAAATGGGAGATGTGACCAGGAGGTGTGAGGAGAGAAGATGATAGAGAGGATAGCAGGGTTTGTATTCGAAAGGTGTACACTATAGGGGAGGGGAGATTGAGAGAAGGTTGGTGGGAGGGGAGTGTGAGAGATGTAAGCTGTAAGGAATGGAAGGAGAGACAAAAGGAGATGTAGGCAGGAGTAATGTAAAAGTAGGCCGTGGAGGAAGGTAATATGAGTGTGTGAGTATGTATGGGGCAGGAAGGACGGGGAGGGAATGGAAGGAGAGACAAAAGGAGATGTAGGCAGGAGTAATGTAAAGGTAGGCCGGGGAGGAAGGTAATATGAGTGTGTATGTATGTATGGGGCAGGAAGGACGGGGAGGGCGGCATGGGGGTAAACACAGTGATAGCGTGACCAAACTCCGCCCACACCTGTCCCCCTCCCTACACTCCCCCCGCCCTATTGTTACTGCCGCCCAATTATCCTACAGGAGGCGGGTCAGACGATGGCCAGGCTGTTCAACATATCCTCAACCTGCACCATCAGGAGAAACACACACAACCTCATCGTTTCATTACTATATACTGTTTGATACCTGGGGGTCGACGAGGCTAATGAATGTCCAGTAGGTGACCAGATATGATAAGAGTGTTTATATACGTGATATTTCCATGTGGACGTGAGAATGACATTTGGCAACACAACTTGGTAATTCCGAAGCAGTATTATTTTCATCTACATTCATAAATATCATAAGGAATTAATAGAAAGTATGTCATATTAAAAAAAAAACTCCCCCAATTCCTCACACACGTATAAAAAAAACCTTGAATTATACTTAGACACACACACAGTCAACACATACAGGAGAATAAACAGACACATCCTCAGCAAATGGCCTCTCACGCCACTGTAGGCTACACAACGTATCGTCCTATATAATGGTTCAAGGGAAAATTCTCTTGTTGGTGTATTGGAAGGTATCTGATTCCTCCAATCTATACCAGAAAACAGATGCCCTCAATGGTATTCATAGGGATCCTTTTCGTGGCATAGTTTGGAGGAATCAAAGACCTTTCAACTCAGCAAAAAGATAATTTCCCTTTAAGTCAGGAGGCCTCTTATGGTGTCTCTTCCACGTGTAGTATTTATATTAAACAGATCACATACTGTTTCTTAGTTTGTTTTGTTGTTCCACGAATCCTTTGAGAATAATGAATGCAATATAATAAACTCAAACTACGTGACTTTTATTCCTTCCTTTGGCACTTTATACATTATAGACTTATAAACTATGTACACGAACCATAGCTAATGATACTATGGGAGGTATAGAGGTAAGAATATCCATGATGCATGTAGATTGTAGACGATGGAATGGTATAACGGTACGATGGCTGAGTCTGTATTCTGTAATGTAGTGGTGTAGTGTATCTGTCTATGGAGTCATCGTAACAGCACCACACCATCGTCAACACCACAATATAATGTTCTTGAGTATGACACCAATTGGTAAAGGCGTGACCAAAATGAGTCAGGCGTGGGAAATATTATATGCACACAAGGCGACAATGATGATAAATGATGACTATAATTATATACTTTACATTCACTAACATTCACTACATATGTTATTCAGTCACAGTAATAAGGGACCCCACTTGTCACTGATAGACAACATACAACTGGGCGGGACAAAAATAGTGATATATATATATTATTCATTCATCAGGATAATTTCACCTTACTGTATAATTATATGCCTATTTTTGGCCCACTTTCAAACCAGTCCAGATAACAGGACACCATTATTTTTGTTAATCTGGTCCTGTGTCCTGGCATACATACGAAGGATGTAGACGTTCTAATGTACAGTACAAATAGCCACATGAATTTTTAAGGGTTTACAACACATAGAAAATGTAGGACTACTTGACTGCAATACAACATTATTATGAATTTTATCGTTTTGCTAATCACAGAGTCCCTTGGTAGACCATTCATTGCAGTACTTCCAGAATAATGACCTCTCTTTCCATATAGCCTGTGTCAGAATTCCTGTGGCCAACTGTACTGTATATCAATAGTGTAATACCCGCATAAATAAAGATAGGTTTGGGCGACACAGTATAATAATCTGGCCACAACTGTTTGGCTGACAAGGTGAGGCTGTTATAGGGTTGGTTCACAGATGGAAACTCAACTGAAAAACATAACTGAAATTCAACTGTAATTCATAATAACTGAAAAACATAACTGAAATTCAACTGAAACTCATAACAACTGAAACACACAACTGAAATTCAACTGAAACTCATAATAACTGAAACATCTGAAAAACATAATGAAACTCAACTGAAACAATCGATAGTGAAGAAGAAGAAGAAGAAGAGGAAGAAAAAGAAAAAGAAGATGAAGAAGAAGAAGAAGAAGAAGAAGAAGAAGAAGAAGAAGAAGAAAGAGAAGAAGAGTTTATAGCGCCATCATCCTTGTCTGTAATTTATATAGGAGGGGTTACCACCAAGTAATACTAATACTAATACTACTAATAATAATGATAATAATAATAATAATGATAATAATAATAATAATAATAATAATAATAATGATAATAATAATAATACTTGATATTGATAATAATAATAATAATAATAATAATAATAATAATAATAATAATAATAATAATAATAATAATAATAATAATAATAATAATAATAAGAATAAGAATAATTCGCAGTACCTATAAAGAAAGAAATTTCTGCCTAACGCCACTTTCGGGTTCACTTCACTTATCCACGAGTTTTAGAGCCGATCATGACCTGAGAATAAAGCCAAATCTCGCCTTTATCCCCTGGCACAGACACCACACCAGACCAGACCAGGATCATGTTAGGTGATTCTGTACCACACCAGACCATACCAGACCACACCAGACCACAACACACCACACTACACCAGACAACACCAGACCAGACGAGACAACACCAGACTAGACCCACTCTCGCTCCCCCTCCGATAACTCACCTCCGAGACGGAACTGAGTCATTTGCCAGGGAGGACAGACGGGGTGTGAGAGAGGGAGGGTCCATGCAGTGTTGCCACTCCTTCCAAACCCACTCACTCTCTGTGTGTATCTCTAAACCTTCTCACGACGAGATCACATGCTTCTTGATGCATGAAACACATACAATTTTATATTCAGAGGTGATTTAATGAACTTATATCAGTGGGTTTTGATGGATTTCTGAGACTAGTTACATGGTGAGGGTTATTGGGCCTTTTAGAGTTTGGGTTGTGAGGTCTGGAAGTGGGAAGTATCACCTCTTGGCGGGCAACATCGAGAGCGGGAGACTGTGAAGCGTGGTGTTGATTTATGGCCTGGGTGTGAGAGGCCGAGGACACGGTGGTAAGTGCCCTGAGAAACACTGGAGCTGGGAGGAAGAGGAGGAGGTGAAGGAGAATCGACAGGGGAAGAAGTAAGTCCCCTGAGAAATACTGGAGCTGGGAGGAAGAGGAGGAGGTGAAGGAGAATCGACAGGGGAAGAAGTAAGTCCCCTGAGAAAAAATGGAAGAGGAGCTGAGAGGGGGAAGTGAAGGAGAAGTAAGTGCCCTGAGAAATACTAGAGGATGGGAAGTAGCTGGGAGAAGGAGGAAGTAAAGGAAAGTAAACAGAGGACGGAAGGAGAATCTGGCTCAATGTGGTGAAGAAAAATAAATGTGGCGGATGATAAGATTAGACCAATAGAATATATCCTATATACATTGTCAGTGTGGGATTTGTATGTATAGGCCTACCGTATTATACTCTGTTCAAAACTTGTGTTCCATTTTCCTCTATCTATCTGTCTCTATTTCTATCTATATCTTTATATCTATATCTATCTATATTTTTCTATCTATCTCTATCTGTCTCTATTTCTATCTATCTCTTATCTGTCTATCTATCTACCTATCTATTTCTATCTATCTAAGCATAAGAGGCCAGCGGAACACAAGTTTTGAACAGACTATAGTTTATGTACGTAGGTTACATTGAAAGCATCTATCACTATATTCCCCACGAAATAAAAATATAACAAGATGGACCCATACGGCGTTTTTTTATTTGATTATTACATTGTACGCAACTCAGGCAATGAACACGACTACTGACCTCTCGAAATACATACATACATACATACAAACATACATACATACAGTACAGCGAATCTTTTGTTTATAACCAGAGTCTCCATAATAAAAAAACACAGTAAGTAGCAACATAGTAATTTCATAACATAGGCTACATAGTAAAATCATAACATAGGCTACATAATAATTTCATAACATAGGCTACATAGTAAAATCATAACATAGGCTACGTAATAATTTCATAGTAGCCTACGGTATATATCTGCCCTGTGTGTAGCCAGATGACCTATCACTGTGAATGTAGCCCCACACTCCCCTCTGTTCTCGGTCCCCTCAAGTCCCTGCCTTAGTCGGTGGGGGTCACGTGCCACGAATATCCTCAGATCGATGGGTAATCACGTGTGTGTGTGTGTGTGTGTTTGTGTGTGTTTGTGTGTCATGGTTTAGGTAAACATTATTAGCGAGGAAGGGAGAAACAAGATGTGAGTCTGGAAACATATTTATTTACCTGCAGTTTTTCTTTTTTATGCAATTATCAATAGGTCAATTTTTATATATCTCTTTACTTATGTTTCCATTTCTTTTAATTATATTTTCATATCCTCATTTCTCAGTCATATTTCTGAAGTTCTGAAGTTTCTTACTCCTTCAAACTACTCTATGAAACAGCATCCATGTTAAGGGAGTCTAGTTTCGTGGCAAAGTTTGGAGAAACCACAAGTCATTATACTTTCTCTTACATGAATAAATACTAACTTACACCATTCAAGTATACAATTATATATTTATAAGATACTAGGGTGTAGGAAGAGAATCATGAAGAAAGGAGAGGTGAAAATATAGGTTAGGGATAGGAGGTGTAATGGAGAGAGGATCAGAGGACAGGTGGTGTAAGGGAGAGAGGATCAGGGGACAGGTGGAGTACAGGTACGGTAGTGTAAGGGGGAGTAATGATCAGAAGACGTGGGGGACAGGTGTTTGTAAGGGATACATAATGATCGAGGAACGTGTTGAGAGAGTAAGAAATGGGACGATAAATTATACCTACTAATAGTTTGCGATACTCGACATTTTTTCTGGCATAGTTTGGAGGAATCAGTAGCCCTTCAAAGTCACCCACATGATAATTCCCCCTTAAAAATATTGAAGGGGTGGGTGGGAGGAGGAGTTCGTTCAAGGGATACAAAGTGAAAGGAGAGGGGGTCAATATTTATGTGAGGTTACTAAGGGTTGAGGGGTCGGCTGGTTGTATTATAGCCAGTATAGGTATAGTTAATTGCTCGCATGTAATGGTTGTCTTTCGTATGATTTGTGTCAGGAATTATGTCTATTCACCGGTAGCTTGGATGGAGGAGAAGGAAGGGGATATTATGAGAGGGGGGCAAGGAGGGGAGAAGGTGGGGATGTAAGTGAGAGAAAGGGAAGGGGAATTAATTAGTGAGAGGGTGAGGCATGTAGGGGAAGTAGGGGAAACTTAAGATAGAAGGGGAGGGGAAAATAAGCGAGAGAAAGGGAGGGGGAATGGTGGGGGAGAAGGTGGATGTAAGTGAGAGAAGGGGAGGGGACATGAAGGGGGAGAGGGGGAGGGGGGTTAGGGGAGGTCATGATTGATTTTTTGGTGTTGGGGGGAGGAGGAGGAGGAGGGAGAGATAATGACGGGGAGAGAAGTATTTATATATATTTTTATTTTCTTCTTCACTTTTCTTCATTTTTATTAGGGTTGTAAATTACCCAGCTGGCTATCCTGACCTGACCTGACCTGACCTGTCCTCATTTGGGGGGGGGGGATATATTATACACACATAGATGTATTCCTTGTACAGCCTTTCATGAATCGGGTTTGTAATTTCGCCTACAGGTTACATGATAATTATATGTTATTTATTTTATTAAGTTTTTGATGTTCCTAGTCAATTCTAAAAGTGGCAATTTTTGTGGGGAAATTGGAGCCTACATAGCCTACTTTCCAAATAATGATAATTGGTGATGGTGGTGTTGGTGGTATTGGTGGTGGTAGTGGTGGTGTTTATTTTTGTGGTGGTGGTGTTGGTATAGTAGTGATGGTGTTGATTTTGGTAGTAGTGTTAATGTTGGTTGTGGTGTTGGTGGTGGTGTTGGTGGTGGTGTTGGTAGTAGTGATGGTAATGGTGTTGGTATTGGTGGTGGTGTTGGTGGTGGTGTTGGTATTGGTAGTGGTGGTGTTGGTGGTGGTGTTGCAGGAAGTGTCTAATACTACTAATAGTGATGATGATGATGATGATGCCATTCTCTTTCCCATAGGCATTTTCTCTTCACGACAAATTGTTTCCTGTACACGACGCTGCACTACTCTTCTTCTTCTTCTTCTTCTTGCATTGGGCTGTTGTTGTTGTTGTTGTTGTTGTTGTGTGTGTGTGTGTGTGCAGACACATAGGTAAAAGGATGAGCGCGTGTATAGCGGATAAACAGACAGACACACAGACAGACTGTTTTATATATATAGATGCTCAATGAAGGATCCCCTCTCCCTCCTCCGTTTCAGGTGTGTCTGCTTCATATATCCACAACTGTACTGTAGTTTGGACACATCAATAGCTTAGAGGGGAGATTTTCTTGGTGGTGATTTGGAAGGCAGCAGATTCCTCCAAATTTGTAACAATGAGGTTGTCTGTTTCCTGGCATAGTTTGGAATAATCAGTAGCCTTCTAATTTACAAACAAGAAAATCTCCCCTTAAATTATTCACCCGTAGACAACAGATGGCCCCCTAAATAAAATCGTATCTTTACGAGTCATTCCGTGCATCACGTCAGAGAAATTATGAGTTATTTTCACCTATTAGTTTTTTTTTTCTCATACTCGTACGTTCTTGTCCAACAAGGAAGGAAGGAAGGAAGGAAGGAAGGTGACAGGGTAGTTAGTAGCCATTATCACATCCTTACCCTTGTAAAAAAAAAAAAAAAAAAAAAAAAAGTAAATATGAGTTTGATGATAAATATGTTGAGTTCGACAGAAAAAAATAATAATGATGGTGGCTTTAAAGATAAAAGTATGTATACGAAGGTTATAATTACCGCTTCCCATAGCCCCTACGACCCTTATCATGGCATTTTTGGTGTGGTTAATACGACACTTCCTTCAACATGGGTAAAAATATCTGATTCTCGCCTTCCGTTGCTGTTATTGTTGTTGTTGTTGTGAGGAACAGACAAATAGACAGGGGGCGGGCAGGGGGGGGGCAAGATGGCGGTGGTGGTGATGGTGGTGGTGACGGTGATGTTGGTGGTGGTGTTGGTGGTGGTAGTGATGGTGATGGTGATATTGGTGGTGGTTATGGTGGTGGTTATGGTGATAATTCTGAGGTGGTCATGCAGTTATGTTAGTGCTATACATAAGTAATTCTCCTAGTGCTCAACACGTAATTCTAATCCTTTGCTGTGTGTATATATATCTGGCTTAGGAGAGGGCTGATCGTAAGTGTTACTAATAATCGTAAGTGTATGTATGTGTAAAGTATGTTTAGATTAGTGTAAATAAATAAGTTCATCACTAGTGGTTTTATTGTCCTATTCTGTTTGCTGGTATAGGATGAAGAAACTCGTAGCTTTACATTTATTCACAACAGATGGTCCAACTTAGCAATAATAACACAAAACACTAAGACGGTGACTCTAATTTTATGCTAATTCTGACATGCTACTTTAAAACTTGATGGTCCACTTTCTTTAAAGGGGTCATCTGTTGTTTGTTACTTTGGTGGATGCTGAGTCCTCCATAACAGGCAACAAAACATGACCCCCTTATATTCGTATACTGAGATTATTCGTTTCCTGGTATAATTTGGAGGATTCTGAAGGCCTCCAATTTACCCATATACAGTCAGAAAGGACCAGTGGTACACGCTACATGGGTTACTCATTACACGGAAAATTTAAAGACGAAATTAGTCCCTCATTTTCACCAGGAAGAAGAAAATGTCCCAAACGAAATAAAATAAACTGTTATAAGAAGAAAAGCTTTGAGAATTTTCAAAAGGACAAGATTTTCCGTCTTGTAGGGGTAAATCTATAATAATTCTGGAAAAAAAAAAATAATGTGGTATACTTTTGGCAAGAGGCTGCCTCGTGTGGTGAATATGGAAGGTCTCTGATTCCTTGGACTAAACAAGCTCCTTTCATACAAGTGGCGTTTCGTGGCAATGTTTGAAGGACTCACTAACCCCCAATTTTGTGACTATATAGCCTACATCACGGGGTGCCTTAACGCCTTTCTACTATATGGGTCGTCGTGTGTTGAATGTGGATAATGAGTGTCTTTTTTACCTACAGTACATACGCTATGAGCCAAATTTGCCACCTGTTGTACTTGAATGCAAAAATTTCTCGTATAAATTTGTGGTTGGCAAAGAAAAGATGGCTAGAATAAGATACATATGACGGTACAGTTGCAGCAGAAACCCATCTCTCATGACGTCCTTGCACGGATATAATTGAATGGACATAATAGATTAATATCCAAGACGTATCCAGGTGTCACCAGGTACAAAACAGTGAATATAATTAACTTAATAAATATAACGCAGGTCGAGACAAACATTGAGAAATAATCTATTGTCCTTCGAGAGTGTCCCCCTAACTAAACCATATTTACCCAACCTAATCTGGACTAGGGCAACCTTCAGGACCTATAACCTATATAAGCTAGTGTTCTTCGGGACCTTAACATTTTATGGCTCATAAATAAACGACTCTGAATCCCCTACTGAGATGGGTAGAGTTTATAGTTGCAGTTTTATGAAGACGTGAAACCACTCTGATGGCTCTGGAATGGGGTTCATGAAGAGGACCAATGAAAGGTATACAATAACGTGGTACTGACTGACCTCTTTCTGTTTCTATACTTGTGTGATATAATACCAAATTACCAATATAGCCTACTCCATACCTTCAGATTCAACAACAAAATTCGTTATTGTGTTTAGGTGTTGTTTACATTCATGAAATTAGAACATCCATGCAAAAACCTACTTAGTCACAATCACATATTTCTTGAAGGCCCATTTGTTTTCAAACAGTTTTTAATTATTTTACTTCAAAATCTTTTATGTTGTTAAAATATGAAGAGTGATTATACCTTCATCTTTTTGTTCTTAAAGGTTTAGCCGCACGTGAAGGCTTGCTTATTATAGTCACAGTAAGGAAGAGGGGCGGGAAGAGGAGTAATAGGAAATGTAAGATGGGCGGGAGGAAAAGGCCAGTTAAAAGAGGGACAAGAGGAAATGTAAGGATGAAAAGGTGGGCAAGAGGATGAGTAACAGTGGAACGAAAGGCAGGAGGAAAAGGAACATGGGAAAAGTGTGTGTGGGGGGGGGGGAAGGGAGGAGAGAGGAAAAGGAACTGAGGAAACAAGGGAATGAATAAATGGTAGTATAGGGACGGGGAGACAAATGGTTATAGAGGCTAGCTGGCAAAATCATGGATGGAGGATGGTGGCCCCCTCCCCCCTCTTCCCTTTCCCCTTCCTACACACACATTAGCTGTCAGGGGAGGAGGCTTTGTTGTGCCCTAGCTATGACAGGTCAGGGAGGGAGAGCTCACGCGCGCCCGCCAGTCCTAAGAATGAAAAATGATACAACATCCTGGCTGGCTGGTTGGCTGGCTGGCTGGCTGACCCTGATCACAAGATGAGGAGAAGCAACTAAGACGAGGGAAAAATACGCCTCACTTACTGGATTGGTGGTCAGTAATTTTGGCCTTAGCTTTGAAAAATATGATGACACACTCGCTTACTTGATTGCAGGCCAGTTATTTGGGTTATGGATGCAAAAAATCAGGCTTCACTTTTCTTGATTGTAGTCTAGTTGATCTTGTTTTTAATATAAACAAAATAATACCGTAACAGTAAGGTTTTCTGTCTTGATTACTGACCATTAGTAATTCTGCATTAGTTACATATCGTAGGAAACACGTAGGTAAATATAAACCATATGTCTCATTGACTTACTTGGTCTACAGTTGCACGAATAATTTTGGATTTGGTTATTATGAAAAAATAGTGATGAAAAAATATAATTTTAGGCTTGTACTGCTTCATGAAATGTTATTACTAATCTTAAATGAAAAGTTAGTAGTATATCTAGCACTTTATTAACTAAACGTTATTATTTATCTTACATCAGTGTCTTGATGGTGGCGTTGAAGTTAGCAATACCATTATCATCATCATTATTATTATTATTATTATTATTATTATTAGTAGTAGTAGTAGTAGTAGTAGTAGTATTTTTATTATTCGTTTGTTGTATTGCCTAAGCATGAAATAAATTTGGCAGCATGAGGATGTAATGACCCCATCACCTTCACTGTATGTATGGCAGCATCAGCTAAATATAGTGGTCAGGTTATATACTGTATGTAGTCTGGTTATTCATTCTCTGTGTAGACAATCCCAGACATAAACAAAGAGTAACATCATTCCTGTGTGATGAGCAGACAATTTCCTCTTAAATAATAACGTGTACATACATGACTAAATGACCAAAATTTGTTGTTGTTGTTGTTGTATTTATTGTTGATTTAAGATAATGATAAAGACCAAAAAAATATAAAAATAAAGTTGTTTGATAATACAAGCCATATATAGTAATTTTGGTCTTAGCGTTTGGGTGCAGATGCGTTTCCAACAAGGTGGTGGTGATTTTGTTGAGGATGGAGGAGCGAGGTATAATAACACAGGCGTAGTAATTTCCTCGTATTTATTGCATTACATTAACCTCTGGTGGGCTGGTGGGCTGGTTGCTGCTGCTGCTCACTCACGCACGCGGGGATTTATTTAACAAAGTGTGTGTGTGGGGGGGGGGGGGAGGAGAGGGGGCGTTAGGTTGAAAATATTGCCTCTTTATGCTGGTGAAAGATTGCGTGTGTGGCAACTCCTTGATTGTCCACGTCGACAGAGCCATTAGAGGGAATGTTTTTATATATATATTTTTAATAACGTTGAAGCATAGCCTAGGTGTTGTTCCCTCATGCATGCGATCCTTTCCTAAACCTCGACAGGACCACAACACATAAATATACCACACTTCTTTGAATTTTTTTTTTTTTTGGATGTTATTATGGGAGACGAACTACATGGTTTTAATGGGAGATTCTATGGCTGGTGAATTAGAAGACTATACAGATTCCTCCCAACTATGCTACGAAACAGATCCCTTATTAGCCTTACTGAAGGGGTCTATTTACTGGCATAGTTAGGAGGAATCAAAGACCTTCCAATTCACCAACAAAAGCTAACAAACTGAATGACAAAGTGGTATAAACAAAGCTATAGAGTACCAAAAGCTAACTAACACATGACAGAGGCTATAGGAAGTATTATATGCGTAAGAAACAGAGAGGTAAAGAGCATAAGGTACAGGTGGAGCCAAGGTAAAGAAAATATGTTGATTCTTCCTACATGTGAACTATTTCCGTCTTTCTTCTGAGGTGAGAGGTGGTTGGTTGGTTGGTTGGTTGGTTGGCTGTTGGTGTGGGTATTTGTGGTGATGATGGATGTGATGATGGATGTGTGTGTATACGTACTTAGCTCAAATATACCTTCTGTCATCCCACCCCTATACCACACCATGCACATCTCTCTTCTCATATACCACATCTCTCGTATTTCATTTGTAACACCACACTACGACACATCTCTCATACCATACTATACCACATCTCTCATATATACACCTGTCACATCACACTACACCGCATCTCTCATATCACATCTGTCACATCACACTACACCTCTCTTCTCATACTACACCTGTCATATCACACTACACCACATCTTTCATACTATAATATTATCACATCTCAAATTCTACTCTTGTAACACCACCCTACACCCTTCATATACACATCACATACCTCCCTTGTCACACAAAACACATCTTATATTTCACCACACACAACACACACACACACACACACAAACACTGCATACACCCTCACACCACACACACACACACACACACACACACAAACAATACACCCTCACACCACACACAAACACACACACACACACACAACTATCGACCAAACTAGCAAGGTGCCACACAGGGGGGGAGGGGGGGGGAGGGGGGAAGGGGGGGGGGAAACAGCACACCAAGAATCGATAATACAGGGAACAATAAAATCTCTGTTGTTGTTGTTGTTGTTTGTTGTTGTTGCCGATACGAACTGTTACACTTTAAAATTGTTATCTGTTATGTTGTTACCTTCTTGTCACACCACATTACTCAAAGCTTCAATGAACACGGGACTTCGACACTTTATGGGGATAATAATATGTATATAATATAATAATATAATATGTAATAATATAATATAATGTTGATAAATGTGATGTGCCTTGATTCCTCCAAAAATGTCTGCCAAGAAAACGGGACCTGATGAACAACAACAAATAATGATGGTGTTCTGTTGCTTGGAGGAATCAATTACTCCAGAAATTTACCCTCAAACGTATCTCCCGTTAATTAAGGGGAGGTAATTCACTTTTGTTACATTTTTTGAGTGCCTTGATTCCTCCAAAGCATGCCAGGAAACAGGACCATATGAACAAAAAAAATTATAATGGAGTTCTGTTGCTTGGGTTACTGTATATTTTGGAGGAATTAGTTACTCCAGATTTTCCAACAAAGTACTTTCCCTTTAAACTATACGTATGTACTCGTGTAGTCAATCCCGAAGGACTAGGAATATACCCAGTGTTTAGTAGGCTGGTTGGTTGGTAAGTTGGTAGGTAGGTAGGTAGGTAGGTAGGTAGGTAGGTAGGTAGGTAGGTAGGTAGGTAGGTTGGTTGGTTGGTTGGTTGGTTGGTATGTATGTTGGTGGATGGGTAGGTAGGTAGGTAGGCAGGTAGGTAGGTAGGTAGGTAGGGGGTGACTCTCCCCCTGCCTGGCCACAGCGGGGGGCGTCTGCTGTTGACGGCTGGCGGGAGGGGGGAGGAGGGAGTAGGGAGTGGGGGAGGGGAGTGGGGCTGATATCAAGGGGGAGTGGGGGAGGGGAGTGGGGATTTAGATGAGAGGAGGAGGGAGAAGGGGAAGAAGGAAAGGGACAACAACAAAGACACACACACAGAGAAAAGATAAACTGAACACGAGAGACAGAGAGAGAGAGAAAGAGAGAGAGAGAGAGATAGAGAGAGAGAGAGAGAGAGAGAGAGAGAGAGAGAGAGAGAGAGAGAGAGAGAGAAGATAACCTGAAGACGAGAGAGTGAGAGAAAGAGAGAGAGACAGAAGATAACCTGAAGACGAGAGAGAGAGAGAGAGAGAGAGAGAGAGAGAGAGAGAGAGAGAGAGAGAGAGAGAGAGAGAGAGAGGGAGAGAGAGAACAACAACAACAACTATAGAAGCCAAGAAGGTGAACCCCATAGACTAATTATGCTATGAAGATATGTTAAAGGGATAGATAACATACATGATTATAGTACACTTAAACACTATGATTCCTCCAAAGTATGCCACGAAACAGGACCAGGTTATAACAATAATAATGGTGTCTTGTTGCTTGGAATAGTTTGAAGGAATCATTTATACTCCAGATATACCAACAATACTAATATATCCCATTAATAGACTGACACAAACTATTTATTGTAGTAACTCATAGATTATCAGGTCGCAAGTCGTGATATATGTGTGTGTGTGTGTCTCTCTCTCTCTCTCTCTGTGTGTGTGTGTGTGTGTGTGTGTGTGTGTGTGAGTGTATTTTGTGAGGGTATTGGATGTGTGTACATGTGCGTGTGCGTATGTGTGTTTTGTGAAAGATGCATGTATGTGATGTATTAGATGCAGGTCCTTGAAGAAAAAAAAAATGCGTGTTTACAATAATATCAAATGAAGGTGACTGACTGTAAATGGATATCGAGTTACTGTAAGTAGGAAATTATTGTACTCCGTCTTGCATTGAGTCGAATATGATGGTTTAAGCCACGAGGAAATATTACTATGAAGCACGACGATTCCCCCCACCCCCTGCTCGCTCTCTCTCTCTCTCTCTCTCTCTCTCTCTCTCTCTCTCTCTCTTCTTGTACTTTCCCAAACACATACACACACGCTCTCTCTCTTTCTCATTGTAAAACTCCCAACACACACACACACACAGTCTCCTTATAATTTCCCAAACACACTCTCTCCTCTCTCTCTCTCTCTCTCTCTCTCTCTCTCTCTCTCTCTCTCTCCGTGTGTGTGTGTGTGTGTGTGTGTGTGTGTGTGTGTGATACTTACAAAGAAATATAAGTATCAGTGTCACTCTTCATTATAATCACAGAATTTATAACCAAGAGGGATTAACCTAAAATAAATAAAAGAGAGATTATTATTACATACATGTCCCTCAACCCTGGTTCACTCTCACTGATAATTAAGGGGATAATTCACTTGATTCCTCCAAACTATGCCAGGAAACAGGACCAGATGAACAAAACTAATGGTGTCACTGTTGCTTGGAATAGTTTGGAGGAATCTTATGCTCCAGATTTACCAACACAGTACTTTCCCCTTAATAATTCTCGAGTATTTACAAAGTGTATTAAGGGACCCTGTGTTGTAGTAAGAAAATTGGAGGTAAACGAGTCCTTCAAATATTGCCACGAAACACCACCTATATGGAAGGAGCTTGTTTCGTGGCATAGTCAGGAGGAATCAGAAGGATCCTTAATTATAATATCGGTGATCCGGGAGAAGTCAACACGAAAATAATTCTGTGAGGGATTAGTGTCATTATTTACCCAGACAGAAAAAGAGAGAGGGGAAGGGAAGGGAAGGGAGGGGAAGGGAAGGGAAGGGAGGGAAGGGAAGGGAGGGGGAGGGGAAGGGAGGGGAAGGAGGGGAGGGGAGGAAGGAGCTTAGGGGTGAAGGATGGGTGCATGTGTGTGTGTGTGTGTAGGTGGGTGTCCTCTTTACTATATCTGGCCTGTTAGGGGGATAGGTAAATTTTGTGGTACATTGGAGCGTCTTGATTCCTCCAAAGTATGCCGAGGAAACAGGATTGGAGGCTTTTGATTCGTCCTAAATATGCCACGAAACAAACTCCCTTCTATGTAAGTGGTATTTCGTGGTAGTATTTGTGGGACACTTTACCTCCAATTCTCCTACTACATCAAGGGGTCGCTTAAGAGGAGATTTTATCTTTTGATGGTGAAGTAGAAGGTCTCTGAATCCTCCAAATTATACCACGAAACAGATCCCCTATTAGTACCACTGAGGGGTGTCTGTTTCCTGGAATAGTTTGGAGGAAATCAGAGACCTCCCTATTCCCCAACAAGAGGAATCTCCTCCCCTTTTAATAATAGTGGGAATATGGATCACCTTCACTGAACCTCGAAACACGACTCCCCTTCCCGTCACGATGGTAAATGTATTATTGTGTCTTGACCTAATCCTTATATTTATTACCATAAGCTTCTTCCCAGGTGCATGTGGGAATTTTTTACCCCTCTTATTGCCCAAACAACTTAAGGGAAGATTCGTTTGTTGGTGAATTGGAAGGTTTCTAAATTAAGGGAATAATATAGTTTTGGTACACTTGAGTGCTTTATTTCCTCCAAAGGGTACGTCAGGAAACAGGACCAGATGAATAGTTTGGCATTGTTCTTTTTTTTTATGAATAATTAACTCCGGATTTGTTAATACTATACTATATCCTACTTTGTTACCTTCCCCTCCTCCTCCTCCTCTCTCTCTCTCTCTCTCTCTCTCTCTCTCTCTCTCACTCTCTCCTCTCTCTCTCTCTCTCTCTCTCTCTCTCTCTCCTCTCTCTCTCTCTCTCTCTCTTTTTAAATGTCCTACCGCCAACGCAGTCCCTCCCCACACAGCCCAGACTTACCCACTCCCCACCACCACACCACACCACACCCCACTCTAACGCAGGCCTCCCCAACCCCACCCCTCCACTCTATAGGACCTTCCAGCGGACCTCTGTGACGGGCCACGTGGACACAGAACACAGACACACAATGGCACAAGGACAACACAGAAACCCTCCATGAATAAGGCAGGAAACGGAAGCTAATGAATGGACGGGGGAGTTTTGTTGAGGGGCGCGACCAAGAGAGGGTACTAAAAGTCTGTCTCAGTTTCTCTCTGGTCCTTCCCTAAAGTGTGTTGGGATTTCAAGACGTTTTCACTTTCTTCGAGATTATAATTACATGTATGTATGTATGTATGTATTGGGTGTGTGTGTGTAATTATATATGCATGCATGTGAGGATGAGTGAGGGAGAGGATAAGGGTGCTTGTGAGTGGATGAGGGTGTGGATGAGGGTGCTTGTGAGTGGATGAGGGTGTGGATGAGGGTGCATGTGAGTGAAGGAGAGGATGAGTGAGGGTGTGGATGAGGGTTGCAGCAGTGGGTGGTAATCGTGACCACTTCTGACTCTAACGTGAGTAATAAGGGACACCTATTGATTCCACCCACATGTGTCACCAACCCCGCACTCCCTCCCTTTACTCCTCTTACTTATACTTTTATTTATACTCTTCCTTATACTCTTCTTTTCTTCCACTTTACTTGTATTTCCTTTTCATCTTTACTGTCCTCCTATTTATTGTATTTCCTTCTCCCTTTTCCATTCTTCAGCTGTCGCTCCTTTCCACATGTTTCCTTTCATCCATACTGTCCGTCCTATCTACTTTATCTCCTTATCCCTCGGTCTACAGGGTCTTCCAGGCCTAGAGTGGTCTTGTCTCCTTTATCTTTCACATATATATAACTCTCCTCTGACTAACACCAAACGATTCACTTGTCAGAGAAAAGCACTCGACGTCAAAAACGTGTGAAACCATTGATGGAAAAAATATATTGTTGGTGAATTGGAGGGAAGGGAATAAGGGTGAAAGTGGCTTGATAGAGACAAGGATATTAACTGAGGCGAGAGATTGGGGGTGGGGAGAGGAGAGGTGGATAGGAAAAGAGGAGGGGAGAGGTGTGAAGATTGATAAGGTGGAGGGAGAAGAGGATGAGTGGCCAATGAGGGGAAGTAGAGGAAGAAGTGGAGGGGAGAGATAGAAGGAGAAAAGGAAGGATATAAAGAGGGGAGAAATGAAGGGATATGTAGAGGGAGAAGAGGAAAGGTGGAGGAAAGAAGATGAGAGTAGCCGAGGAGGGGAGGTGAAGGAAGGGGAGAGGTAGAGAGAGATGAGAAGGGGTGCTGTGGAGGGAGATAAAGAGGGGAGAGGTGGAGGGAAGAGGATGAGAGAGAGGTGCTGTGTTGTGGCCAGGACGGTATGGTGTCTCAGGTGGACATGACAGCCTCACACACACACACACACACACACACACAATATCCAGGTGCATCACGTAAATATGAGTCACACACACTCACACCCACCCACCCACACACACACACACACACAATCGCTAAATATATGCATACACCAACACAGACATATTGATATAGTACGAGATAAGAGTGTTACTTGTCATTATATTATTATTACCCTTATAGTACGGTGGCATAAACTTTATAATAGAAGAAAGTGTTGACGACTGGTTAGTTATGTTCTAAATATAAGGGAGGAAATTTTGTGTTGATAAATCTGGACCAACTGAATCCTCCAAACTATTCCAAGCAACAAAACACCATTATTTTTGTTCATCTGGTCCTGCTGTTCCTGGCATACTAGGAGGAATCAAGGCACTCCAATGTAACAAAAGTGAATTACCCCCTTTAAATTTGTATCCTATTATGGGTTGTCTGCATGTGGTGGGTAAAATTATATTGTTGTGGGAGTGGGGAGTTGGGTGGGGATGGGGGTAGAGGGGCGTGTTTGTGCGTGTGCTGGAGGGAGGGGGAAGTATAGCTGGGCCAGTCAGGTGAAAGGTTAAACAAAAGATTCCCTCGGCGTGGCCCGTCACATTCACCCCTTGACGTTTCCTTCTCTCCCTTACTTTCTCCCTCCTTTTTGCATGTATCTCGCTCCCTCTCTCCTTTTTGCATGTGACTCTCTCCTTCTCTCTCTCCCTCCCTCCCTCCCTCACTCACTCCTTCCTGCATGTGTATTCCCTCCCTCCCTTTTTGCACGTGTCTCCCTCTCCCTCTCTCTCTCCTATATGTGTTTCCCTCCCTCCCCCTCTCCCTCCTTCCCTCCTGCATTTGTTAGTCACCCTCCCTCCCCTCCCACTCTTTCTCTCCAGCATGATCTCCCTACTTCCCTATTTCCTTTCTATCCACGCCCCTCACAACATGTATATATCTCACCCCTAATTCATCAGAAAAGAAACTGGGACATCAATCATCTGACACAAAACAAAAGAGGTTAACACACACACACAATCCTGTGAAAACGAAAATAGGTTAACACCCACCCACATACAATATAATCCTGTGATTACAAAAATAGGTTAACACACACACACACATACACAAACCATAATCCTGTGAAAATGAAAATAGGTAAACACACACACACACACACACACACACACGCTGGCGCCAAGCTGATAGACTGAAATGAAGCCAATACCATCAGACTGACTGATGGTCCCTGTAAGGAGGAAACCAACGCTCCTTTATTGCTACTTGCATCACACACACACACACACACACACACACACGCACACACACACACACACTACACCTCCCTGAAACACATGAGGCCAAACAAATAGTATTATCTCAGTGTCAAGCAATTTTTAACGAGTCACACATATCAAATGGTAGATTGTCGATTGTTTGTTATTAGGCGACGCAACAGCGAGGTCATATAGCGTCTGAAGAAGGTGATAGAAAAGTGTGAAAGCAAACAGGAAGGAAATGGAAAGATAAAAAGGTGAATTTCAAGCCAAGAGAGTGAGAGTTTGAACCCAAAATTTATATACATCTCAAATGGTAGAGAGTGTAGTGTACAAATGATAGAGAGTGTACTGTACTGTACTGTACATACATTTACTTTAAAAATCTAATTAGGTTACGATCCTGTACAACACCTGGTTTTTTCTTGACGTCTCTGTGATGTGTTGACCTTCCTTTTATATCATGACGTTAATCCATTACAAAGTGGACGTACACAAGCTGGTCTGGGCGGGAGGTGGTAGAATCCCGCAGAGCACCACAGGCAGGGAGGACAGCCCAAATTTCCGCATCCCACCACCAGGGGGTGAGCGCCCCGCCGTGCCGCCATATTGGAACACCAAGAATTCGAGAAGAGCAACATTAATTAATAGGTCGAGTGTGCCTTATACCCACCAGACAACAACAACAACAACAAGGTTCTCTCTCTCTCTCTCTCTCTCTCTCTCTCTCTCTCTCTCTCTCTCTCTCTCTCTCTCTCTCTCTCTCTCTCTCTCTCTCTCTCTCTCTCTCTCTCTGTCCTGGCCTCCTGGGTAGGCTAATTGTTTTTTCCCTTTCGAATTGTCGTGAATTACATAGAGCCAACAATACAGTACGAGGCAAAAGTCTGTCGTCACATCTACCAAGTCATGAAGACGAAGTACAGTATGAAAATATAAACTTCACAGGCACATAAACTGAACAGGACATGTTCCATCGACTGTACATGTAGGGGAGCAGGGATTGGGGGAGGGAGGGGGTGCAGGGATTAGGGGAGGGAGGGGGAGCAGGGATTGGGGGAGGGGAGGGGGGGGAAGGGGTAGGGGGGTTGACAAAGGCCATGGTGTGTGTGTCTCCCACGCACCCCACCCACAGCTCTACGTCCCCTCTCTGTTGGTACCATTTTCCCTTACATTATTGTTATTATAGACTCCGGGTAGGGTAGTAGTGTTCATCAAAGGGGCGTACTACTCACTTCATAAACAGAATATCAAAATCTCGTCGTTCGCTCGCCCTCACAATTGCCTCTCCCCTCAGTCACCCCTCTCTCTCTTTCTCTCTCTCTCTCTCGTGTGATAAACCACCCAGCAACAACACCACTACACACATACACATACACACACACACTCTCTCTCTCTTGCCATTGTCTGTAGTCCTAGGCCTATCTGTTTTGTAGCACGATCTGGAGGAATCGGGAGCATTTTTTTTTCTCCAATAACAATGTTTCCCCTCAATAGTTGGCATGGCTGGGAGTATCTTTTCAGGGGATAATAATATACTCTTGATTCCTCCATAGTGTGCCAGGAAACAGGACCAGATTAAAGAAACAATATTGGTGTCCTGTTGCTTGGGATTGTTTGGAGGAATAATCTACTCCAGATTGACAACACTGTACTATATATCCCCTTTAATTAAAGTATAAACTGAATTCGGACATTTTTAAGGGGGTCATTCTCTTTTGTTACATTTGAGTGTCATGATTCCTCCAAAGTGTTCCAGGAAACAGGACCATATGAACAAAAATAATGATGTTCTGTTGCTTAGAATAGTTTGGAGGAATCAGTTACTCCAGATTTACCAACACTACACTTATCTCTTTAATATTACAAAGTTATATGTGTTTATAAATGAACATCCTTCTTTTGCATATAATATAAACCCTCAGATAATGTTATGCAAATATTACCACCAAATATACGAACTGTTAACTAACGAAGCGAAAAGTTTGGGTGGAGGGGGGGAATACCATCTCTACAGCCATATTTCCCGCCAAATGACTTGACACAAAGGCGCCTTATCGATTGTTCGCGCCGGGACTCAATGACGCGAGCCAAAGAGAAAACGGGACGAGGCGGGAAACGGAAGTCGGCAACGTTGGTGTGGGAGAGGGATGGGGTGACGAAGTGGTGGTGGAGGTGTTGGGGTTTCTTGGGAGGGGTGAAGAAGTGTTACGTGTGTTTCAGTGCTTCGTTTCTCTATTGCTTCATATTAATTAAATAAGGTGCATTTTCAGAGTGAAAAACCATAAAATGTAAGTTTTAGTATGTTTATGAAAACTTCCATTTATTTTTTTCATTACAGGTTTTTAATGTGGTAATGAAAATAAAATGTACATCAATATAATAAGTAACCAGAGAGAGAGAGAGAGAGAGAGAGAGAGAGAGAGAGAGAGAGAGAGAGCAAAGAGGAGGGTGAGAATAAGAAAGCCTTAATTGTTAAAAGAAGATTGTTTGAATATGTTTCAGAATAAAAGAGCAGAAAGTCAGAAAGTGTCTTGCAGGGTGTATGAGGGAGCCAGGATGACATATTGTGTGACGAAGCTACAGTCAAATATAGAGCACCAGTGTGAAAAAGGGTGTGTGAAAGATACCCATGCTTGAGGTGTGAAAGATATCCAAAGTGTAAAAAAAAAAAAGGAAAAAAACCAAATCGAAAGCAAAAACCACAAGATCAAAATGTGTGAGAGAAAGTATATACCAGGGTGTGTATGAAGGAGCCACGGGGAGCTATATAGTGTGAGAAAGAGTCCCTATGTGTGCGAAAGAGCCCGTGCAGCAAGCGACCCGTTACGCCCCTGAGACAAACCCCTCTGGAGGAAGGACACGTGCCCTCCGGAAGCACCAAACGCTCAGTCTTGTGGCGTCTGGTGTGAAAGCTCTCGACAGACTCCCCGGTAATGGCCGATAGATGGCGGTGATGGGGGTAACAACGGAATGAGGGTGAAGAGGGTATATATTATGAGGGAGAAAAGGGGGTGGTGGGGTTTATGAGAGTGGAGGGTGAGGGGGCGAAGGGGTGGAGTTTAAGAGGGGAGTGGAGAGTAGGGGAAGGGGATGGTGGGGGAAGAGGGTGGTGGGGTGTATGAGAGGGAAGTAAGGGGTAGGGGAAAGAGGGTAAAGAGGGTGGTGGGGTGTATGAGAGAGGGGAGTTAGAGGATAGGGGAAATAGGGTGGGGGGAATGGGTGGGATTTATAAGGGAGGGGAGTAGAGGATAAGGGGAAGGAAATGGTGGGTTTATGAGATGGGGGAAGGGGGTTGTGGGAGAGGTGATGGTGGGGGTTATAGGGGCAACACCGGAATAAGCGTGAAGAGGGTGAGGGGAAGGGGATGATAAGGTGAGGGGGAGGGGAAGGGAGATGCATGGTGGGGTAAGAGAGAGAGAGAGAGAGAGAGAGAGAGAGAGAGAGAGAGAGAGAGAGAGAAGAGAGAGAGAGAGTTTGTCTACGTCCACTACGCCATTCAGCAACACACACACACACACAAACACACACTCCGTACTAAGTGATATATGGGTGACTCCTTCATAATGCTTTGGTTCCCCCTTCTGTCCTTCCCTCCCCCTCCCCCCCCCCCCCCAGATAATCCACCAGCGTTCATCCTCTTTATTGAACTTATTGATTTTAATTACGTACTAAATTACACGAATGTATTTTCCACGGGTCAGAGAGAGTGGTGTTTTCTTTACCTCCTTTATTAAGCGTATTTATTTGAAGTATTAATCTATTAAAATTCAATACATCTTTTTTGTATATCAATTTTATGTGAATGGTGATGTACAGGTTTTTTTTTTTTATGTAATGACGAAGGAACTAACACCCGTAGTTTTAAAACATTTGAAGGCCCTTACTGGAGCTCTATGAACCCTCCAAATAATCCAGGCCACAAAACGCTTCAGTGTTTCGAATAGGGAATCTGTTGCCTGGAGTAGTTTGGAGGGTTCATAGAGCTCCAGTAAGGGCCCTCAAATGTTTTAAAACTACGGATGTAAAAGAAAGCAGATCCCGTTACTCGTATCTGAATGTTGACCTGTGAGATGAAAGGAATGAAAGGGGTCCAACATCATGTCCACTTTCGCTCGAGATGCCTAGACACATTGAGCTTGAAGGATCACAATATTTGCCTATATAGTCGTAGTAATGAAATAATGAACCGACCCCATGCATAATCTTCTTTTCTTACGACCTTCCTTCCTGCAAAAGACTTCTGTACAACCCCTCCCCCCCTCACACACACACTCTTCTTCTACAACAACTCCTCCCCCTCCCCACACACACACACACACACACACACACCACAGCAGCGAGATAAATAAGATAAACAAGATTTCTCAAATGTCGTGAGCGGCCCATTAAATTACCGCCTCACCAAGTCAATTTAGGGAGTCTGGTGATGTAGGGGTGATGGATGGCACGTCAGTGGGGTCTTCTCTCTCACTCTCTCTCTTTCTCTTTCTCTTTCTCTCTCTCTCTCTCTCTCTCTCTTCTTTCATATCCAGCCTTCCTCCTTTCCTTTTGACCATTCCATCCCCAAGCACCCCTTTTGTCATCCTTCTCCCTGCCCTATCCTCTCTTTTTCCCTTCCATCCTCTATCTTCCTTATCTCCTTCTCCCTCACTTATTTATACATTTTCTTCGACCCATGCAGCCTCTCTCTTCTCTTCCTTCCTGATCCCTCAACCTTTGCAGCCTCACTTTTCTCTTCCCCTTTATAATCTATTCTCCCTCTTTCCTCACTTCCCTCCTCCCTTTTCTTTCCTTCTCTCTCCCTCCCTCTTCCCTCCTTCCTCCCTTTTCTTTCCTTCTATCATCTCTCTCTCTCTCTCTCTCTCTCTCTCTCTCTCTCTCTCTCTCTCTCTCTCTCTTGTGATGCCTGTAATGAGCTTGGGAACATAATCTAATTGACACAATCAATATGGGTGACCAATCGCTCCCTTTGGCGCCATTACGGTGACGTGTTGGGGACGGACGGGTTTTGGCGGGAAAGATCATCATAACATTAGGAGGAAGAAGAGGAAGAGAAACACGAGTACCAAAAAATATAAAAGTAAATAAAAAAGGAGAGAGGAGAATAAAATATGTAAAGTAGGAAAGGGAAAGATCAGAAAGAGAAGAAAAAAGATTAAGGAGGAGAGAGAGAGAGAGAGAGAGAGAGAGAGAGAGAGAGAGAGAGAGAGAGAGAGAGAGAGAGAGGTGGAGGAGGAGGAGGAGGGGAAATATCTCTCTCCCTAACCTATTTTTCCTCCAACTCAATATATTTCCCCTTACATACAGATCAGCCTTAAATCTCTGCCTCCATCCCTTCCCCTCAGTCCCCTTCCCCCTATAGACTACACCCTGCCTTCATGCCTCCCCTATATAGCCTATACGTATAATACCTACCCACACCCCATCCTTGACACCTATACCCCTTGTTGTTGTCTCTCTTAACTTACTTCCTATATAATATATCCTTTACTCCTTAGGCTATATACTTCCTTCTTCCTATAACCCTCTTCTTCTTCCTACGGTATCTCTCTGTCATCTTCATTTCACTTCCTTTTTTCATTCATTTTTATCTCTCATACTTTTTCACCCTGTAACCCACTTTTTCCTCATATCTCTCTGTTATCTTCACTTCCCTTCTTTCATTCATCTTAAACTCTCACATATTCCTTGACTATATTATTTCTCTATCACCTTCACTTCCCTTTTTTCATTCATCTTTATCTCTCATATATTCCTTGACCCTATTATAACTCATTTTTTCTTTCTATATCTCACTCACCTTCACTTCCCTTTTTTCATTCATCTTTATCTCTCTTTATCTCTCTTCACCCTATTATAACTATTTTTCTTCTTTCTATATCTCACTCACCTTCACCTCCTCCCTTTCTCTCAACTCTCTTCCAAACTATAAAGTCTGTGCCTATTCTGTGACCCCATTTCATTTATTTTCCCACCTCGCCATTGCTCTTCCATCTCCCCTAACCCCCACCCCTCTCTCTCTTTTCCATCTCACCCTCCCTTCCATCACCCACCACCATCACCCTTCTCTCCTTTCCTTCCATCACCCACCACCATCAACCATCTCTCCCTCCCTTCCATCACCCACCACCACCACCCAGCCATCACCCATCATTCACTACCACCAACACCCATCTCTCCCTCCCTTCCATCACCCACCACCACCCATCTCTCTCTGCCAGCCTCTAGCTCCCTGTTACAGTAATCAATGCAAATCGTCGCCTCGGGCTGATTTATCATCGTTTAACGCCACCGATCACCACCAGAATTTAATAAAAGGGTATTGAGGGATAAGCCGGGGATTCCACAAACTGTCCCAATGATTTTTCTTCTTGCTGAATGTTGCCTGCCTGGTCTTTCCTGTTGCTGACTGTGGGAGTGAGTATTGTCTGTGCAGGAGTGTTGTGTTGGTTAATGTAGAGAGGGTTGAGTATGTAAAAGTGAATGGTGACGGTGTTGTGTGACCAAGTGTATTGACTAGTCTAATGAAGTGATTGCTGGCTGTGTACTGTAGGAATGTTTTATGGCTTAGTGTGCTGACTGTAGTTTGATCTTTGTTTAACTGACCCATGGATTATGAATGGATGCAATTCGTGTTAGCCTATACTATAGCCTAAGTATCAATGAAAACTCACTGTCCAAGTGGGACGCACCACAAGGTTTGGTGCCAGGACATACAGTACAGATGTTTTATACTTTTACAATCCTCAAAAACTGACCCTTTCTTGCTAATAACAATAAATTTCAGATGCTTAAGAAAATGTGTAACAGATGTATTTCAACTTAATTTTCAGATTTTTTTTAGTACATGAGATTATACCGTCCGAACCATGCGGCATTGCAGGGTTAGGAAGAAGAGCTTTCAGAACCACAATCTTAGAGTAAGATAGAGGTAACACATTAGCCTATACAGAACAGAGGTAAGAAATGGATCAAATATGTATAGCATTCATGTATACTACTGATCTGGAACACGAGATAGTTGTTCAATACATAGTTCCAGAATATATTAAATAGTTTGTTTAATAGGAGATTCTGGCAAGTGAAAGGAGTGAGTTGTGATGCAATAGTGAATGTTGGAGGCAGATAATGACCTGACTGACTGTTAAAAGGGAAGATTTATTTCTCCTGTTTCCCTTTAACTATGCCAGGAAACAATAACGAGTAAAGAATCTAATTTTATTTCTTAGTTTGGATGAATCGTTAACCCTCCAATTTCCCCACAACAAACGTCCCCCTTACGTCTCGTTAGGGGGACACCGACTACCCATATTACCACTGCCGTCTCCCCCTCTGTTGTGATTTCATTACCCCGCCTTGTTAGCTTTTCATGAGGCCCAGTGTGAGCACATTACTGCCTCCCCTCACCCCTCCTCCCCTCCTCACCACGCGTTTCTCTTCCTTCTCCCTCCCTTCACCCCTCCTACCCTCGTCACCACGCGAGTCTCTTCCATTTCCCTCCCTCATCCCTCCTATATTTTTTTTTTATACCCTCATCACCACACGATTCTCTTCCTTCTCCCTCCCTTCACCCCTACTCCCTTCATCACCACGCGAGTCTCTTCCATCTCTTCTTCACTCTGTTTTCCCCTATAAATCCCTTCTCTCACTGCTCCCCTTACCCTGTCTTCCCTATGACTTCCCTTCCCCTCTCCCCTCACTCGTTTTTCCCTCGCGTCTCCCTCACCTCGTTCCTCCATCCTCACCCTGTGTGTGTGTGTGTGTGTGTGTGTGTGTGTGTGTGTGTGTGTGTGTGTGAGAGAGAGAGAGAGAGAGAGAGAGAGAGTGTGTGTGTGTGTGTGATGGGTACAAATGATGACAGTACTGACCAGGACAGATCGCTATCAACTACTATACCATGCAGCCCTAACCAGTGTTGTGTATCTGTCGTTACCATGGTAACCTTCATATACATCCCCTACTCCCTTCCCCTCACCACAACAACAACAATAACAACAACACCTGTCCCACATCTACTACCCTCACCCCTATCACTATACCCAACACACCTATAGGTCCACGACACCTTACAATACACCTCCCCTAATACCACCACCATAACACCCCCACCCCACACTATGACAATTACATCAACATCATTATACCACCACTACCACCTCCACAAACACCCCACCCACGTCTGCTCACATCACCATTACATCAACATCATAATAACACCACTACTATCTCTACTAACACCCCATCCACGTCTTCCCTCATAACATTACAATTTCATCATCAATATCATCACCCCTCACGTATTTTACATCACAGTCATTATCATCATCATCTCGAAAAAACCCAGATGTTTGATATGGACTGAATCTGACGTCCTTCTGAGTTCGTATTCTTTCATGCTATATTCACTCAGCTATATATCGCCTCTTTGGATCGCTTACCGTACCGTACTCCTATGTTGTGGTTTATTGATGTGGGTCCAGAGGGCGTTAATCTATTTTATCGCACCATCGTTAGGGAAGGAAGGGTTCAGTTTAGGCCTGTCCCACGTGTTGACCGTAAATTTACGAGTGTTGTGAAATATTTGTGGATAAGGTAAATTAGTTCAGTCAGCCCCCTGGTGATGGGACACACACACATACACACACACACACACGCCCACCCTCACTTGACTCCACCACCTGCCCATCTCATAAACCTCACTGCCTAATACCTCACTCCACCACCACCATGGCCCGCCTGACAAGTTATACCCTAACCCTCATTCATCATTAGAGCATAGCCTAATCCTGGGAGAGTTTTGTGTCAGAAAGTTTCATAGACTGACGAACTGTACAAACTTTTTTATGATATGGTTATCTGATGTTATGTCCGAAAGAAAAGAGTTCTTGGTTCTCTTGCCCTATGTATATCACCTTTTCACACACACCGCACACACAGGTGTATACAATTTATATAGTATTTTACACACACACATACACACACACACAATTGTGCATACAATAGTGTCTTTTACACACACAGGTACAAACAATATAGTCTTTGTGGTCCACTGTAACACTAGGATTCTCAACAAGGAAGATTGTACAGTATTTTTTTCATGGTATGGCTTTTGGCAAGTTAGGCTACGGTGGCTATAGGCTTAACCCATTCTTTACCATCTTACTACCCACCATCTACCACCCACCCATCCACCCACTCTCTTCTGATTAATATACCTTACTCACTTACCGTTCCTTGATTACTGATCTTATCATGAAGGAATTCTGAAAAATGTTAACACCCTCACACTCATCACTCGTTTCGTAAATCGGTAAAATGGTTCCCAGTGTGTGCAGTGGTTAAACAGTCATTTTTCATCTCGTTTAAACAGACATATAATATTATATAGTATAGCTAAAAGTGACTCAAATACACTTTAGAAGGACGTTCAGATTTCGCAACATTCTCATAGCCTAAACACCAAAATAAGTAGCCTGTGCAAATTTGGCTGACCTTTCCATAAGTTGGTTGACACTTGACAATAACCTATGGATGTGATAAGATTGAACTCTCCTGCATCATTGAATAGATCAGATGCATTACCGGTACTTACAAATTTGTCTTTACATCGTTTACTGTTAGCCTATACTAAAACTTACTGATTCGTTAGTTTATTGTATGGATATCAGCATCAGTACTAATATATTGGTCCATCGAATTGTATTGGTATTCAGAAATTATTTACGAAACCTCATAAATGAAATGAGTAATATTCCTATGTATGTACAGTACTTTGTGAGAAAATAGGATATCATTTCAATATTATTCAATGCGGTGAAATCTACCATGCATTACACCTATAAGAGACAATTCTCTATCGTAGTAAGTTGGGCTCCGTTTTCTTTTATTTATTTTGGTGGAAAACTGACTAAATTTTAGTATCGGTACTATAGGTACCGTAAATCTAATAAAATAAAAAAACTTGAAACATAGGGTGATGACAGCCAAGGTAATATTACTTCTATTTCTCATACAACCACTTAAGTATTTGAGTGTTATAGATATTGGAGTTTTATTAAAATATTCATTATAGTTCATATCAGGTTGGATCGAGTGAACGGGTACTGTAACTTATTGTACATTTCTGCAGGTAAAATAATGCACTAAAGATGGTGGGTGACCTTACTAACTTAATTTTCTTCCATTTCTCCATTCACTTATGTGTATCATTCATGGACGACCACCGCATTATGAAAAATATTGACATATGCACTTACTTGCTGTGACATGTACTGCAAACCCTGGATGATCTCCGGAAGCCATGATGGTTTCTCTTGATTCATGGGTAAGCTTCGTCGTCACTTAAACTTGTACAAGAGGCAAAAGGTTTTCATTTTTTCACTCTCAATTTATAAAATTATTAATAAAAAGGAACGCACTTTCGATTACGGTAAGTTCACACTCTGCTAAAGTTTCCAATATGATCACTGACACTACAAAGTTACCATCAGAACGTTAACGTAAGTACTTGTTGGTTTAAGGAATAGTGTAATGTTAGGGTTTATCTGCCTTACTGACACTACCTACAAAATCACTATAATAACGATAACTTAATTGTTGGTTTGGGGAATCGTGTAGGTTTTTCTGCACCTCTAAATCTGATCTTTTTTCTTTGACTGAACACAATATATCACAGTTCGGGCACTTCACAACACTCGAAAGTATTCCTTGCTGGTGTAAAAGGTTAAATTACTTTATATTATGACTATGAAATCTTACAATACACGAAAATTAAACGCAAGGATCACCATCACACGCGGACATCTTATAAGCTACTCAAACTTCCTTGGCCGGCACGAGCCTAATAAAAATATATAAAAAAACACACATTGTATTGTGTTTAACTAAATTGATTCCCAGTGAGAGTGGTAGCATATATTGAAAACGCGACATTTTTACGAGAATATCAAAGAAAAAAGGTGTTTTAGAATAGTCCAGGATGGTAAAATACGATGCTAAATAGAATAATATATAATTTTAGGGGGAAATTAGGTATATTTATTGTATCTCGGAATTTTCGGAAACGTGATATTTGCGACGGAAATTAATTATAGTAAAATTGGAATGATACCTCAGTGATTTGTATAATTTAATAGTAATTATGAAACAGAAACAGAATGAGCAAGTTACAATAATTCCAGAAAAGTAATGTTCAACGAGAAATGAATTTATTATCTGCAAACTGCCTGCCAGCAACTTTATTAATTCTATGCCTTAGGCTAATTCATTCCTCAATATTATGCCTTTGTTAAACAATTGAATTTACAGTTAAAGTGCTAATAAACAAGCTAAAGCAGCTAAAGTTTATTGATCAAGTCATTATTATTTAGTCATAATAGTCATTCAGTCACTCCTATTAAAAATATAGGGTATTCATTGTGGTGTGTGTGTGTGTGTGTGTAGTATGTACAGTAATTAATTTTACTTCTAATTATCTTCACATTACAGCTGTACCAGTGTTCCGAGGCTGCTCTTTATACTTTTATTAATTAAACTCTATTGAATGAACAGACATAACAGTTAAAGTGCTCACGTACTCAAGTTTGATAGTCAGTCACTAGTAGGGTACTCATTGTGGGATGTAGTGTGACTGTATGTATGTGTGTATATATGTGGGTGTTTCTCATTATCTCGTTACCAGCTGGCAGGGAATACCATTATACCAGCAGAATCCTTAGACGAGACTGTTGGGGTAACTTGCTTATTTATTTATATTAGCCTGTGATAGACTTAATTCATATTCCTTGTCAATGAGTGGTTATCATTTATCATTATCAAGTTACCAGAGTCCCCATAGACGAGGCTGGGGTAACTGGCTTATAAATGAGTATATTATAGAGCTTGCAATTGATAATTAATAGTAGGTGGTGAACATGGAAGGAGGGATGGCTTGCTGTGGAATAATTACGTTGATGGTGATGCTGACGTTATCATCATCATTACTGTCTACCTGTGATGCTTATAATTACAAGACTTATTTCTACCTGCAGAAGGTAATATGTAATTAATATAAGGAGGAGGAGATTATGTAATTAAAGGGAAATCACTTAATTAAATAATTGATAGTGTTTCAATAAATTCTCACAAAACGTAACAAAACGTATAATATTAATGGGAATATTAATGTATATATTTTGAAACTTGCTTGAATAGATAATGGGTTATGTTTAATTTAGGTGTGCAGTTCATTTATTTAGTTAACATAATAATTTATTCTTTTCCAGAGTTTATTAAGGGAGCCTTTTAATTGGTGATGCTTAGGGCCGTATTTAAGAACAACCATGGTGTTGACGATGGTGTGGTACAGGTACGATGGCTCCATAGACCGGTACCACACCATCGTATACACCATGGATGTTCTTTTTCATATATATATATATGTACCCAAAATGATGAACAAATTGAGAGGAAGTAATCTACACCTTTAGTTAGTTAGTCGGACACCATGATAAGTATTATTACGGTAAATGTTTAGTTTAGGGTACCTGATCCTTATGCCATATTTGTAGTTTGTGTTGCTCGTAACACATGGATTACATGATTGTCATTATGAATTTTAGAATATTGATAATATTAATCTTTCTCTTCGACGAAACAACTTTTCTTCGCTACATTCCCATTGCAAATTAATGGGAACTGAGTAACAAAGAGAATTTTTCATCAAAGAGAAAGTTTAATAATTGTACAAGTAATGACATTATATACCCTTGTGTTTGTGGTAAATCTATGGGTCATATACAAGAACGTTTGTGGTGCATACGGTACAATGGCTCCATAGACAAACATTACGGTACCACACCATCGTCAACACCATAGATATTCTGGCATATTACCCTATGTATCATTATTAATCCTGTAAGTAAGAGAGCATTAGTTAATACTGTATTGAAGAGAACACTGCTTTAGACCTACGATACCTTTTTTTTCACGTCAGGCAGTTCTCGCACTTTTATTTCTTGTTATTTTTAATTTGTGGTAATTGCATGTTTCCTTATACAGTACTTCCCAAAAGTAGCCACAATCGAGGTTAGTTCAGGTTAGGTCAGATTGGTTTGTTTGGTGAATGACATGAAATTATTATCTCAATTTTTTTTTTTAAATAAATGTTTATAATATGGTAGTATATAGACCCTTAATGAAAATAAAAAATCAACATAAAATACCGGTAGCAGATGAAGCTCCACCACTTCGGACCAGCCTTGTTTTGATTGCACTGAAAAAGTGTTTTCTCTGTAATATTTACTGAGGATTGGTTAGTTTTATTGTACAGTACTTAGACTTTTACCGGGGAAGAATCTGGGAAGCGAAGGGTATTGGGTGGAAGCGGGAAAATGAAGTTAGAGGGAACAAACGATAAATAAAGAAAAAGTACAGTACAGGTACTGTACTTGTAAAAAAAAAATGGCAAATGAGATGGTAGTAGAAACCTTCATGATTATATAACATTACTGTACTATATTACACTGGCATAAATGAAATGGAATATGTTTATAATATTTTTGCAACAAAAGTAAAAGTTATTATAAATAATGTACTGTACAATATTCTGATGTCAATATCAAATTGGGTGGAAACCCGCTGTAGTAATGTACCGGTAATTGCAATGATGTTCTGTACTGTATTTACATATAGTTTTTATTATTTCAGGTGGATCACTTTAGTTTTGCCAACCAGGATAGTTTCATCCAGCGGTACCTGATTAGTGATGAGCATTGGGACAGACGTGGGGGACCCATTTTTTTCTATGCCGGCAATGAGGGTGACATCACACTCTTTGCTGAGAACACTGTGAGTTAAGCTTTTATTATATGGTTTAAATTCTAATGGCTTTATGCAATGTTCCCATTCACTGCAATGTTAAATATTAGGGACCATTGAGATATATATAAAGAGATGGGTATTGCCTGCTTTGATGTGGATGGAATTTTCAAGGGTTCTGACACCCAATTGGAGAAACATGGGTCATGGGCCATCTGCCTAAGTATATACCGGTAAGTTAATTACAATAAATAGAAAATACTGTATGCTATCAGTTCTGTACAGTATTAATTTTTTTCTTACTAGAGTATGGTATAACAAATAAATTTGCATTATTTGTGGAGATATGGCCGGTGGCAGGACCTTTTATGATAATTTTAGGGGCCATAAGCATCAGGTTTAGGGGATGTTGAACTCATCAGAGTCCCTATGTAAGCCTTCTAAATGCTAAATAAAGTCACCAAACTTTTATTCAATAAAAATATTCAGAAGATGCTCTGAAGAAAAATATATTCTGCAACTATATAATTATTACAATGACCCTTATTATATATTTCAGGGGTTTGTGTGGGATATTGCCCCAGAGTTCAATGCCTTGGTGGTGTTTGCAGAACATAGGTACTACGGTGTCTCATTACCATATGGAAACAAATCATTCTCTGTAAGTAAACTGGTCAACATTTAATTAATAATTTACTTATGATGCAGAGTTAACTTCTCTTACAATTTGAACAATCATAAATAATGCAGTAGAGTAGACTCAGCTAAGGTGTGGTTCATTGGTTCTGGGTAAGTGCTAATATATGTGAACTCTTGAGAAGCTTTACTAGGTTCTGACTACTGTAAGGTTTCAAAGTCACACACTTGTTTTATAAATCTCAATTTTTTCTAACATACCCCAAATTTAATTTGATATGGTCAACAATATGCTATGCAAGAAATTATATTAAAAATTGAATAATGTAGTGTTGAACTAACCTTACAATGCCAGTGTGGTGGTTTGTATCTCATAAATCCAGGAGTAGTTATTAACCAAAATATTTGTACATACGGAACTTCTTTTTAATCCCTCCAACTCACTTGCTTCTTCACTTGTATACTACTCATTTTTCAAACAGGAGCCCAAATACTCCGGGTACCTGACATCGGAACAAGCCCTAGCTGACTACGTTGACATCCTGACATACCTCAAGTCTGCCATCCGAGGGGCACAGAAGAGTCCTGTCATCACCTTTGGGGGATCGTATGGAGGGATGCTGGCAGCCTGGTTCCGCATCAAATATCCTCATGTTGTACAGGGGTGAGAGTAATATAGGGAACATGATTTCTGTCAGTAATTGTTATATTCTTTTGATTAACATATTTATATACAGTACTTATTGTATTTTTTGTGCACTGTTAAATAATATAAATGTGCTGTTGTCTGATTTTATCTCTCATCATTTGATCAGGATATATCTTGAGAGCAGAACCAGTGCACCAAACTGTTTCTCTTACATAAACAATAAGAAATACTCTGAAACATAGTTATGAATAATGTTAAGTGATTATATCTGTTGTTTTGTGTGTGTCCAGAGCTATAGCAGCATCAGCCCCCATTCTGCAATTTACTGACCTGACCCCGTGTGACAAGTTTGGCCAATTAGTGACTGCTGACTTTGCCAGTGCTTCCAGTGAGTGTGCTGAGGTCATCCGCAAGTCATGGGCTGCTATTAATAATGTTACATCAAGTGGTGAGTTGCTGACATGATTTTCAGTAAGGTAGTTTTGTTGTAAATTTTTATTGTACTTTTAATCCATGAAGAAAACAATATCACCAAAAATTATTGTTGTAGATTTACAGTAGTTCCAACACATCAACTCTCACCACAAGTTTACCCATATCTACTTAACACAATCATTCTGTCTAACGTGTACAAAGCATCTTATGAGAAACTGGTAACAACTACTGGCTTTATGCAAGCTATTGGATTCACAATGGGGCTATACTGTAATTATAACATCCCAGGTTTAACACCACAGAGGAAATATAATAATTATAAAAAAATACTTAGTAGAAAAATGATTAGCCAGATTATGATCAATTTTATACACTATAGTATTATATCCATTGTAACGTGCTGTACAAGGGTACATCACTTTCACTATTGAAGTGCAATAGGCAGGTGTTACACCATCTGGACAAGCAAATAAGTGAATAACCAAACCCATGATATGAGAGGGTCAACTATAATACACAGAAGGTCTGTGTCCATCAAGTACAATACTGTATATGGGGAGAATGTCACCACCATAGAGACATTTAGAGACAGAATTCTTTTTTTTTTTTTTTTTTTTTTTTTTCTTTTTTTGTGTGTGTGTGTGTGTGAGTAATTTCAGTAATTATTTTGCAGTGGAAGGAAAGGCATGGCTGAGCAATGCATGGAAACTTTGCAAACCAATGAGGACAGAAGAGGATGTGAAGACTCTAAAAGACTACTTGACTAATGTGTGGACCAACCTGGCCATGGCTGATTACCCGTACCCGGCCAATTTCCTTGCCCCTCTCCCTGCTAACCCGGTCAAGGTACAGTAGGTGTTGTTATTATGTACTCATTATGATTTAGAGTTCTGGAAGGAATGAGTGACAAGTTAATAAACAGAGGTATGATAATGTGACCTTTGCACCAAGATGAAAGTAAGTGAAATGTACAGTCGCGGTCAAATATATTCATCCATATAGGGGTAACTCGCGTAAGAGTTTGACAGCTTCTCTCTGCTCCTTAGATGATAAACTTTCCAATAAATAGGTTAACTACCAACTTTTAATTTACTATGTAAAACAATAACATCATATCTTGAACGTGAAAACATTAGACAGTAAATTGTTTGAGATACCCATATGTGGATGATTATTATTGACTGCGACTGTACACAAAATAAACTTATGCAACTTTTTCTCCAAATTATTAGAAAAACAAAACTTGTGTTGTTGATGCCAGTTTGCAGTAACAATATTGGTAAGGTGTATGGAGTATTGTAATTGATTTTATTATGTAAATAGAAGGAGAGTAAGGGTATGTTGAACTGGTGGAATTGAGAAACGAAGAAGCTCAGCATAGGAGAACAGACAAGTGCAACAAAAGTTCCAGGTCTCCCTATCACCATTGTATCATCTATCCAAGGAATACTTCCCTGTTTAGCTGGTATTTGCAGTCGTTACAGAACAAGATCCTGAAAAGAAGTATATTTATGTGATTTTACTTAAGGAGTGCAATATGATAGATTATTATATTTTTTGTATGATTGCAGGTCGTGTGCAGTCAGCTCACTGCATCAGGTCACCCTCCAAAGATGTTGTTGGAGGAACTGTTTTTTGGCCTCACTGTTTACTTCAATTTCACTGGCCAGGCCAAGTGTCTCAACCCAGACCAGCAGGCCGATGTTCGCTTGGATGATAAAGGATGGGACTTCCAGGTACCGTAATATACTGAACCATATATTCACCTACACTCTCTAGCAACACTTCTGTTGTTACTGTTACCAAGTTCCGTAGGTCATCCATTTAGATAAGGATTCTTTGGATGATCAAGGTTGTTGAAGTGGAATTTATCCAAATGGAACCAAAAACCTAATGAGAAAATTAAATTTGGTGGATGGATGTTCCGAACTTAAGGAGTTACCAGTAGTCTTTTGACTATCTCTCTAATTCTGCTTATTACAGACATGAATAAAACACAGAACTATAATATTTATTTATAATGAGGTACAATAATGAATATACTGTAGAACTGTGGAAATGGTTGTATACATTAATGCTCCTGAAGTTGATTGGTCTGTGGTCCACATTGTTAAAGAAAATTAATGTAAATACTAATGACATCTGCTGTATTACCTATTGCTATAGTATTTTGTATAAGTTATGTTTCTGAATATTTATGCAATGGCATTGTCATTTTCCAATTCTCTATAAACTTCAATCTAATAAAATGAATTTTGTCCTGACTTTTTGGTTGGAAAGAGATTTTGCTGTAGTTGTTGTTGTTGTTGTTGAAGTTCCTCAGGCTGTCTGACCGAGCAGCCCCGAGCTCCTGAAGAAGGCTAAGGCCTGAACCGGGCTTTCCCACAATGCCCTCAGTGAGTGTATGATATGTTGTTGGGAAGTGTCGTTGTGTACGTTGCAGTCTTCCATAATGTGTACAGTATAATATAATGGTGTGCTGTGTTGCATCCCAGACAGGTATCTACAAAGGCTCCATTTAGCTTCATTTGATATGTCAGAAGGGCCGGATGGTGGCCACTAAGCAGCCTGGCCAGGTGGACTCAAGAGGCAGGGGGGATTCTGATGGGTGGATGTCAGGGAGTCGTGCATGCAGCAGGGTGTTCTTAAGTTTTTGGATGAATTGATGGGTGATTTGAGTATGGATATGTTTCTGTAGATTGGTTTGGGGTGGGCAAGGTTTGAGAGATGATAGTACCGTACAGTATTTGTGTATGGTATCGTGTACTGGGTGTTGTTTTGATGTTCCTTGGCATCTCTAGCTGTTTTGCCATGTAGTTTAGTGGGTGGTGTGGGTTTCTGGAGGCTGCAGCAAGTGTTTGTGTGAATCTCATGTCAAGGTGATCCTTAATCTTGAAGATTTTGGTTTCATGGTGTAAGTGGTCTGTAGGTTTGGTAGCTGTGCAGCCTGTGATTATCTTTAGGGCTGTAATTTGTATGGTCTGAAGGGTGTTATGGCGAGTCTCGGTGAGGTTTAAGACCCAGGCAGGGCTTACTTAATCCATCACTGATCGGATATATTGTTTGTACACTGTGGTTGTGATTTCTTTGTTGTGGTCAAATGTTGTGCTGGCAAGTGATCTGAGGGCTTCAAGTCTTTGCATGCATTTGTTTTTGATTGTTGGGATATGTTGTTTGAATGTAATGGTTGTATGTATCACCAACCAATAGGTTAGTTGGTGATTTGTTGGAGCTGGGGGGAGAAGTTATAGGGGACAGTTGGGCTGGTTTGAGGAGGAACTTATAAATTGGCTATTGTAGTGCTTGTTGTTTTGCCAGGGCATATTCTAATGGCCTGAATTTTTGTGGTGGTGTCGTGGTGAGGGTGAAGAGATTTGAGGTGTGCTCTGGTTTCTGTATGGTTGATGGATTTGTGGACTAGGGTGATGAGTCCACCGCCATTGCCAATGGCCCAGTCTCTTGTGTGATGGTGGTGTAGTTGGGAAATGTAGGTGTTTTTGCTGTAGTTAGATACCTCCTTTTCTTACTTTTAACAAGTTTTTTTTTATTTGCATTCTTTGGTATCTGATGGAGCAGGCCTGCACAGAGATGGTTATGCCATTCTGTTATGATGGAAAGCAGGACTTATTTGAGCCAGCCCCATGGGACTTCCAGCAGTATGCTAAAGAATGCAACAAAAAGTTTGGAGTTCAACCCAGGCCCTACATGGCACAGTATATGTATGGAGGGAAGCTCATCAATGCTGCCAGTAACATTGTTTTCAGGTAATGTTTTCATCTTGGTTCTGTTTAACTACTATATACCTAGCTGAGGCTTCATTCTCTCAAGAGCTCTCACACAAGGGGATGGCTGGCTACAGTAGAAGAATCTCCAGTTCTCCCTGTTCTATCACTTCCTTATTGCATGATGAAACCCTCCCACTCACATTCCTCTCCTTCATGTACTCGTCCAATCTGTTGAATTTGACGTTAATTCTCTGGCCTGTGTACTGGAAACTGATTACATAGTACAGTACATTACATGTATTATCAGTGAGGGAGATATATTAGAGGCTAGCTCCATAGCCAGGTCATGAAATGAGTACAATGTCTGGCACTATTGCCTACTTGACACTAAGGGTTGCTTCCCATTACTCAAAGTTTTTTTTGCTTGACTGAAGAGTATGATGCTATATGGTAATGAAACCTGATGTATAAAAGTGGATGATAGTGAGAGAGTAAGTAGATGAAGATAGTTGGGTGAAGGTCACAATCATGAACGTAGAAGGAAAGCCTCAATGGGAAGACAGGAATGTTGTACTTGGTAATGATATGTTAGTGCAGTAAATTGCCAAATTAGGCCTAGATGACAAAAACTAAGCCAGTTTGGATACATGCCATCAGCAAAGAATAACAGCAGACCCTTTGTGCCTGGGAGCAGTTCTAAAAAATAAATAAAGACAAAATGATGCTTTTGTTATGTAGTTATGAGAGTCCTGTAACAGCATACTACTGTACTGTATATAAAATAGGGTTTAGTAAGTCTGAAAATAATACACCTTTTTAATTTGTCAGCAATGGTTTACTTGATCCTTGGTCAACTGGAGGTGTGATGTGGAATGTGAGCTCAAGTGTGGTGTCAATCATCATACCAGAAGGTGCCCACCACCTTGACCTTAGAGGTGCTGACCCTGCTGACCCTCCCTCTGTGCTGAAGGCCCGCAGACTAGAGAAGACCTTCATCACTTCCTGGATCCGAAGTTACTGGGAAGAGCAGCAACAACAGCAGGAATAATGATTAAGGTGTTTATCACTACTGTACTTGAAAACAGAATTACCACCCAGGGTTTAAGATCAACACCATCAGGAGTGGAAAGGATGGCGGCCTATATCACCACCCAGATACAAAATTAGCACCATGAGTAAAAGTACTACCATCACGAGAAGGGAAGGTGATGAGAATACTGAGGTTCCTTATACAGTACTGTATTGAGTCAGGCAAATGCTGACTTTTAATGTACAGTACTATTATTATGTGATATTATGTCCTCTTTGATGATCTCAGGTATACAATCTTAGATATTACAAGTGGTGCTTTTAACTTTGGTTGATCATTGGTGGGTAAAGGTATCTATTGATGCAATATGAACACAATCTGTATTCTTTTAAAAAATAGCTAAGATTAATAAAATTATTAATATTTATTTTGGAAAATTGTAAAATTCCTGGAGAGGATAGGGTATTTACAATTTCATGCAGTAAGGGCATTTATTTTTAATGTAACAAAAGTTGACTCTTTGACAGCTACTGTTTACCATTGTGAGGTGTGTGATTATTTCTTAATACTTATGTTCTCCAATAAATTATTGTATTGTAGCTGTACCCTTATATAGAACTTACAGTATATACTTACCCTTATATAAAAGTATATACAGTATTTTAAACTGATTTACATCATGTACATGTATATGGTTTCAAAGTGAAACCACTTTATTACCTTTGTGTTATGTTTGTTGGAAGAGTATAATGCCATTCTTGTTAATGAAGTACCACAAAGATAAATTTGTTGTAGATTTGTTACTCTACATATTATGCTCCAATAAGAATACTCAGAAACTAGTGCTCACACTTCTTTTGCTGCTCCTCTTTCCTTATAGCTGTACTTACAGTAACTTAAAAAAAAATGAGTTTGAATTTCTCTGATCATAGTCATCTATGCCAGACACCCAGCATTTGGGGCAATCTCCTGGGATCCCTCACAATGAGCCGCCACATCAGCTCCCTTCCCTCCTTCAGCAACTCCCAGTGTGAATTGTTGATTTGTTTCAGCCAGGAGTTGATGGGCTGGTGGTGGCAGTTTCAGGTATCATGTTTATAAGACTTGAGTCAGTCACATGGTATACTCTGTAGTTAGATACTCTCCTTACAGGTACAGTATATCCCATGATTCAACAGACACAGTAATTAGCAATTGGCATCAAAAGAGATGAGATGTGCTCTAATGATACTGAATGTCCAACTTCCATAGCTGTACAGTAAGATTATGCTTTGTAAAACCTTATCTTAATCCTACTTAGATATGGTACAGTACTGTATTGATCATGTCAAATACCCCTATTGAGAGTCCATAGCACCATAAAGCCAGAGGTGAGTTGAGTGACCTCTCCTTTAGAGTCACAGCTGCTCTGGACTACACTGCCAAGATAAACAAAACTGTTATTTCAGTGTTCTGCCTTCAAACAATCCCGTAGGTAGGTCATGGCCTTGGTTGCATAGTACTGTACTGTACTAGAATGACAATGTTGACTTAACAGAGAGTGTTTGAAGGTTCTGTCTTAGTTTGATTTTGGGTCAATGTTTACATGAGTGGGAACAACAGGTTTAATGCCAGAGTGGAGTGTTGGACAAGGCAAGGTGTGATTGGCAGATGAATAATGGTGATGGTGGTAAAAGGGCAGGTGTGTGGTGGTTCAGGTCTGGATTATCCAGTACCACATGTACATTAATCATTCATTTTGTGTGACAGGAAGGCAGGTGAAGCCAAAATTACCCTTGTTTATTGTAAAAGTTTTACCAGTATTTTTTTTTTAATTGACTACCAGATGCTGTGTAAGAGAATTTGGTCAGTGAAAAATAGGTGGTTATATCCATAGAGTTCAGCCCTATGTTTGTGTAAATACTGTATGTCTATTGACAGTGCTTCTTTCTTCATGATATCACAGCTATTTCCTCCAGCAGTATTAATTCAAACTCCTTAAGATAAATGCATATTATCATATAAGCAAATGTTCTCTACTCTGAATGTTGCAGTTTCTCTCTTGTCCTACAGGGTCTTCCAGGCCTAGGGCAGTCTTATTTTATCTTCAGATCAATCTGTGACTGTTGTTATTTTTATCAAGTCAGACTCTGTCACGTTTTTTTTATTTTTTTTCCCCATTATTAGGGATACAGATTGTTGCAAAGAGTAGAGTTCTCGCATCCTCTCCCTGAACCTGTCCCAGATAATCTTTGTTGTCTTCTATAATTATTCACTCTTGCCCTCTGAAGGGTTTTGGCCTTTCAATTCTTCAACTGTCCTTTCTTTTCATGTATTTCCTTGCTCTTATCAACACCTGTGTAACAAACTAATATACTGGATGTTGACTAAATTCCCTCCACTGCGTAATGTTGATTTGATAATATTTTTACTGTAGGTCAGAGAGGGAGTATGACTCATGGTATGATTAAGCATAACGTAGCAGTACAGCAGTAGTAGTAGTAGTAGTAGTGACCTTCAAAGTAAGTGATGTAGAGTGTAACATCAGTAGAGGACGTGTAGTCTTATCGAGCAGGTGTGGAAGAGAGTAATTAAACCGGTTGGTAGCAGCATAGATGGTGAGATTATTGCTGTACACACTTGTTCATCAACACACCTGTGAACGCTCCTCACAACACACACCATATAATCAGTTAAGGTATTTAAGGGGAGATTCTCTTGTTGGTGAACTACAAGGTCTCTGATTTCTCCCAACGAAACAACAAATTCCCAATTACATACATTTTCCAAGCATCTTGATTAATCAGGTAAGGAGAGCAACTTCAATATTTGGGTATGTCTGGGGGTGGTGTGAGTCTACTGAATTACAGGTGGTGTGAGAGGAAGCATATGTGTGTGTGTGTTTGTGCCTGAACTAGTACACTGTTACGCACGTTGGCCTACATTTATGGTTGAAGGTCTTACGAGTTCATAGGAGGTTATTGTCCCACTTGAATGTAATTCTCTACTGTACTAAACCAGCACGACTGATATCACTAGACATAGTAACAATAATTTGTAGGTAATTAAAACTGCAAATAAATGGATGACACACAGAGAGAAATCCACCAGAAATAGACCTAAACCAAATTAACGAACCAACTTCACCAATGACGTTTGACTGACAACATGAGTGACGGTATACTGTACAGCAACAACAACAACAACAACTACTACTACCAGTTACAAAGGCAACACACCGATAACAATAACAATAACCTTATTAACAATAGCATCAGGACAATTGCAGATGAGGACGACAATCAGGCTCACAGCCTTTAGTCCTCATCTTTCTGGATATAGAGAAAATAATAATTGCCTGACAACAACAATAACAACACGAGCCTAACAATAATAACAACAAACATCCTGATAACATCAACTTTATCAACAACAACAACAACAAAACATCCAAACGGGATAACAACAGTACCAGATTGACGACCACCATCACAACAACAACAGAACGACATTACCAAACACTCCCTAATGCATTTATCTCTGAGCCTGCAGGCTGGCGTTGTGTTTTTTTTTTTTTTTTTTTTTCTTTTAATGGGGTCGCCTGTT
>JAWZYT010002785.1:2500-5000 GCA_034508575.1 Petrolisthes manimaculis | reverse complement strand
ATGAGGGTAGTAGTAGTAGTAGTAGTAGTAGTAGGGTTGGTTAGTTGGTTGGTTGGTTGGTTGGTTGGTGGCAGATGTTCGGGATGGTTAATGACTGGTTAGCTACGAACACACCATATTATCATTATATAATACACACACACACACACACACATATTATTACACCTTACACTTATAATGCTACACACATACACACTTCAATCTACCTTACACACACACACGCACACACACAACACACACACTTCAATTTACCTTACACACACGCACACACACACACACACTTCAATTTACCTTACACACACACACACACACACACACACACACACACACACACACACTACATCAACACCTACTTTCCTTGACGTAGCCAAAGAGTGACCGGGGATTCAATGCCTCTACTTTTAAGAGTTCATGTATTGTCAACATTAAAAATATATAGTTGTGTGGGTGGAGTGAATGTGTGACTGTGACTGTGTGTTTTTTGTGTGTGTGTGTGTGTGTGTGTGTGTGTGTGTGTGTGTGTGTGTGTGTGTGTGTGTAAGGTGAATTGAAATGTGTGTGTGTGTGTGTGTGGTAGGATGTACTGGTATATTGTGGTAGGTGGTGACCTATATGTGTGTGTGTGGTAGCGTGTAGTGGTATATTGCGGTGTGTGTGTGTGTGTTTGTATGTGTGTGTGTGTGAGTGTATGTGGTATAATTATAGAGTGCTGACAGTATGAGTACTAAGAAGGGGTCAGCATGGTGTGAGATTAAGGGTGAAGTTAGTATATATATAAGTATGTACAAGTGTGTAAGTGATGACACAGTGTGAACATATAAAATAAATGTAGTGTGTTGATAAGTGTGTACAAGAAAGACCCCCTATGTAGCATGAGACAATCTACCTTAAGGGGAGAGTATAATTTTAATAGATTGGAGTGCCTTGATTCCTCCAAAGTATGCCAGGTAACAGACACAGAGGGAGAAAATTAATGGTATCATGTTGCCTGAAATAGTTTGGAGGAATCGGTTGCTCCAGATTTGCCAACACTGTCAGAAAATTGGTGGTTAGTGAGTCCTTTAAACACTGCCACGAAACACCACCTACATCCAAGGAAGGAGCTTGTTGTTGGTTGTTTCGTGGCTTAGTCAGGAGGAATCAGAAGCCACCATGCAAGTCTGACACACGATCATAGGGGGTCCTTTAAATAATTAAGTAGCCCACGAGAAAAAATATCCACCTTTTTCTAGACACTGTACCTTGCCCTCACTACAACCTCACACCTCTCCCCTCTCCCCTCACCCCTCTCCCCTCTCCCTTCTCCCCTCACACCTCTCCCCTCTCCCCTCGTGTTTCTCTTTAAATCTCCCCTAACCTCTCGCCTCATTATACTCTTACCTCTCCCTCGCTTCCATCTCAACTTACAGCACCTCACCCTTCACTTCCATCATCTTTTATCCTTCCTTCCTTCCTTCTTTTTTCGTCTCCTATTCCAGTCTTATTATTATTATTATTATTATTATTATTATTATTATTATTATTATTATTATTATTATTATTATTATTATTATTATTATTATTATTATTATTATTATTATTATTATTATTAATTATTATTATTATTAGTATTATTGTCCATCCCTCCACACCTCGTTTCCTACTTTCTTTATGTCTGTTTTATATACATGTATCTATATATATTTTTTTTAACCTATTTCCACACTTCTTTATTGACATTTACCTCAATACTCTTGGCACTTTTCACTGTCTATACACATTTTTATATCCGGTTCCCCACCATCTCATATTCTCTTCTCAAATCTTTCTTCACATTTCCTCTCTATTCTCCTTTACGTTAACATTTTCCCTCAACATTTTCTCTCCTTTCTTTTCTCACACATTCTTCCCTTTTCCTTTTTTCCCTCCTTTCTTTTCTCACACATTTTTCCCTTTTCCTTTTTCCCTCCTTCTTTTCTCACACATATTTCCCTTTTCCTTTTTTCCCTCCTTTCTTTTCTCACACTTTCTTCCCTTTTCCTTTTATTCCTCCTTTCTTTTCTCACACTTTCTTCCCTTTTCCTTTTTTCCCTCCTTTCGTTTCTCACACATTTTTCCCTTTTCCTCTATTCCCTTCTTTCTTTTCTCACACATTTTTCCCATTTCCTCTTTTCTTTTCTCACACATTATTCCCATTTCCACTATTCCCTCCATTCTTTTCTCACACATTCATCCAAATTCCTTCATTTCCTTTATTCTCCTCTGTTTAACATTCTATCTTCTCTTTCTTTCTATGTCTGTGTTTCACTTCCTTCTGTAATCTCCTTCTCTCTTCTGAGCAATTCCTCATTCGTATATAATAATTACATCTTCCTTAATTATTTCCTTTACTCTTTTGTTTCTCTCCCTTCTTCCCCTTTTCGTCTGCTTGCTTCCCCTGACTAATAAAAAATAAATAATATACAGTACATAATGACAGGTGTGTAATGATAGGTGTGTAATGATAGGTAACAAGCACCCT
>JAWZYT010002784.1:0-132691 GCA_034508575.1 Petrolisthes manimaculis | reverse complement strand
GAGAGAGAGAAAAAGAGAGAGAGAGAAAGAGAGAGAGAGAGAGAGAGAGAGAGAGAGAGAGAGATGTAAGGAGGGATGGAAAAAGTGTGTGTGTGTGTGTTTGTGTGTGTGTAAAATGAAAAAGATAAAGGGGTAAGGTGATGAGAGAAAACATAGGAAAAAGAGAGAAAAAGAATAAGTTTAACAAGGAAGTGGGGGAAGATTAATTAAAAGTAAAGGGAAGGAAGAGAGTATGATAATAATGATGGAAATAAGAAGAGAGAAATAATAAGAGAAACAGCAGGAAACAGTAATAAAGATGAAAGAGAGAGAGAGAGAGAGAGAGAGAGAGAGAGAGAGAGAGAGAGAGAGAGAGAGTGGAGGATGAACAGAGGACAGAGGAGATAGTAATAAAGATGAGAGAGAGAGAGAGAGTGTGTGTGTGTGTATGAAGGAAGGTAGAACAGAAGACGGAGGAGATAGTAATAAAGATATGAGAGAGAGAGAGAGAGAGAGAGAGAGAGAGAGAGAGAGAGAGAGAGAGAGAGAGAGAGAGAGAGAGAGAGAGAGAGAGAGAGAGAGAGAGAGAGAGAGAGAGAGAGAGAGAGAGAGAGAGAGAGAGAGAGGAGAGAGAGAGAGAGAGTTTCGAATTTCAGAAGTTCAATAAATTCACCAGCCATTAAGAATAAAGGAATATCGAAATTGGGGAAGTGGGAAGAGATAATGACGATGATAGCGATAACGACTATGACTACAATAATAATAATGATAACGATAATGACGATGAAGGCAATAATAATAATCATAATAAAGATAATGACGATGACTACAATAATAATGAAGATAATAACGATAACAATGATGACTACGATGATAAAAATGACTGCAATGATAACGACGATGACTACGATAATAACAAGAACATGAAGGAAAACCCTTCAAAAGCTCCGGCTCTTAATGATTCAAGTGAAATGAGTGAGTGAGTTGAACCCCTTTTAAGAAATGGTCGCCCCAAGAAAAATGAGTGAGTGAGTGAGTCAGTCAGTTTGAAGCATTTTAAAAGTTGTCGCCCCAAGAAGAACAAGAACAAGAACAATAATTACGATAAGACCTTGAGCTCTCGGCTGAGGCCGGAGCTAAAAAACGATAACAACAATGGTCTTACTCGTCTCTTTCTGCCCCTCCTTGGAAACGCTACTCGGGCGAAAAGTACAGTGTTGTTGCTGTTGTTGTTGATATTGTTCAATCTGGTGTAACTTATTCCATCCAAACTACACCAAAGCAACAACAGCGTGTTAACACTATTATTAAGGGGGTGCAGGAGTAGGGGACAGGCTTGGGGGGGGGGGGGGGGGTTGCGGGGGGTGCGGGAATAGGGAACAGGCTAGGTGGAAGGGTTTGGGGGTGCGGGAATGGGGGGACAGGCTTGTGGTTAGGTTGAGGGGTTCGGGAATAGAGGACAGGGATTGGGGGAGGAGGTAGAAAGCCTGTACCCTATTCCCGCACCCTCCTCAACCCCCCCTCCCCGCACAAGCCTGTCCCCTACTCCCGAACCCCCCCTACCCCCCCCACCCAACCATGTACCCCCCATTCCCACACCCTCTTAATATTCATAATTATGTTTCAGTCTGTTTCCTGGCATATATTTTGGAGGAATCAAGGCACTCCAATCTACCCAAAGTATACTATCCATTTAATTCGTTATGATATATATTTTAGAGTCGCCCCCTTGCTGTGGAGACGAGGCCAAAAGTTTGATATCATTTTACCAGCTAAGAAAAACGAACTGAAATTTTAGCACACACATACACATACTCTCTCTCTCTCTCTCTCTCTCTCTCTCTCTCTCTCTCTCTCTCTCTCTCTCTCTCGTCTCTCTCTCTCTCTCTCTCTCTCTCTCTCTCTCTCACACACACACACACACACACACACACACACACACACACACACACACACACACACAACAATAACACAATTTACAGATTTCTACGTCAAGTAAAATGTCACACACTAGATTTACTTTCCGTGTGTGTGTTGTGTGTGTGTGTGTGTGTGTGTATGCATGTTTGTATGGTATATTTGTATGTATATGTTTGTATGTATATAGTGTGTATGGATGAATAAATATACCGGCACTTTTATATGTGTGTGTGAGTGTATGTTTGTATGCATGCTTGGAACTGTATTATGTATGCAATGTATGTATGTATTCATATTTTGTCCCACGCCACAACACTACCGTACTGCAGTCACTGGTGAACACAAGACTATGTATGTATGTATGTATGTATGTCCCTATCTCTCTCTCTCTCTCTCTCTCTCTCTCTCTCTCTCTCTCTCTCTCTCTCTCTCTCTCTCTCTCCAAGGTCCAGCAATTATGTAGATGAGTTCTCCCCCCTCCCCCCTCCCCCCCCCTCCCTCACCCCCCCCCCCCCCCCGGCCTGAAATAATGGATCTTAAACTCACAAAGAAAATCGAGGACGCTATTTCCATGAGACAAAGAGAGCAGGCGACACACAACACACACCACTTTCTACAGTAACAGCAGTAGCAGTCACCACACACCACACACACACACACACACACACACACACACATACACACACACACACACATACACACACAATAATAATAATAATGATAATAATAACAATAATAATAATAATAATGATGATAATAATAATAGTAATAACAATAACATTTAAAAAGCTGAATTAATAAACAAATATAACAATGTAAGCTATAAGGATTAGTGTGTGTAGAAGGAAGTAACGGAGTGAAAAACAGACACACGTATGTATCACCAATTCATAAACTCACAACACAACACAACTTTATGACCCTTGTATATACAGTAGATGGATGTCCTTAATTCATGAGGGTTGTGTAGTCTATGTATGGTTTGCCAGTGTACGAGAACATCCATGGTGTCGACGATGGCTTGGTACCCGTTACCATGACTCCATTATATAGACAGACAACAGAACCATCATTATTATTATCATCCCTGCACACACACACACCATACATACATGGATATTAACACACACACACACACCATTGTCAACACCATACATGATTATTACCACACACACACCATTCATAGATATTAACACACACACACATCACTGTCAACACCATACCCAGATATTTTTGAACCATAAAACCATGTATATATGGAAACTAATGGTCAAAAAGCATGGTGTGTCATGGTGGTTGGTTTTGTTATCTACATTTGAGAAGAGACTACATTCCCCTCGGCTACAACATACATACATGGACTATGAATATCAAGTGTTGTTGTAAATTTTCCCTGTCATAAAAATGGTTTTGGGTTTTTAAATTATTTTTGTTCTGGTCGACGTATATATTTGTCTTCTGATGCTTTTATATTTGTTTGTTTGTTTTATAGGTAGGTAGGTAGGTGGATAGGTAGGTGGGTAAGTAGGTAGGTAGGTAGGTAGATGGGTGGGTGGGTAGGTAGTTGGGTGGGTAGATACAAAGGTAATGAGGCTGAGACGAGACAAATGATGCTTTCAGTTCTCTTTGCGATTGAGATGCACAGCCAGGAAATTAATTAGGAAGGGAGGAGATGGGAGGGGAAGGGGAAGGGTGGGGGAAGGAGAAAAGAGAAGGGGACGGGGTGGGAAGGAGAGGGAAGGGGACTGGTGAGGAAGGGAGGGAAGGGAAGAGGAAGGGGACGGGTGGGAAAGGGAGGGAAGGGGAGAGGAAGGAGAAGTGGAAGGGGACGGGGTGGGGAAGGGAAGGAAGGGGAGGGAAAGAGAAGGATAGAGAAGAAGGGAGGGAAGGGAGGGAAAGGAAGGAGGGAAGGGAGAGGAAAGGAGGGAAGGGAGAGGAAAGGAGGGAAGGGATGTGATGAAAAGGTGAAGGGGTGGGCGAAGGTGACGGAAGGTGAGGGAAAGGAGGGAAGGTGACAGAGGAGGGTCGGGGAAGGTGACGGAGGAGGGTCGGGCAAGGTGAGGTGGTGTCTGCATTCTGAGGAGGTCCCGTTCATTGACGTTGACGAGCGGAAGGTAATTAGGATTTAGTCAGGTTGATGACGAGACGAAGGTGATTAAAGCAAAGGGATAACGGGTTTTCATTGATGAGTGAGTGAGTGAGTGAGTGAGTGAAGTTGGGTGGTTGAGTGAGTGAGTGAGGTTGGGTAAGGAGTGAGGTTGGGTGAGGAGTGAGTGAGTGAGTGAGTGAGTGAGTGAATGAGTGATTAATTATTATGTAAAGTATGGGTATTGATTCCTTGGTACGGCAGTGGTGATTGTTGATATGAAAATGTGATAAAAAACGAGAAAAAAAAAGAAAGGAAAACTACATTAAGAAAAAAAAAAGAAAAGAAAATCATTATAAGGTTATTATTATTATTATTATTATTATTATTATTATTATTATTATTATTATTATTATTTTCCTCATAAAAGCAACAATAATAATAATGATAATAATAATAATAATAAAATATATAACAACAATAAATACAATAAAAACAATACCAGCCTTAGGTTATGGTGGAAGTGGTGACAATGAAACTAGCTGACTATCTCGGTTCTACACAACATACCCTCTCATTTGAATATAATTTGAATGTAATCAGTTGCTGAGACCCACAGATTCAAGTGTTTATTATTATTATTAAAGAGGAAGAAGTGAGACCATTAACCTATTATAGTAGCTGTCAAGTGTTAATGATAAGAGAAAGAGAGAGTAGAGCTGGAAGGGGAGAGAATTTCGTGTGTGTGTGTGTATGTGAGAGAGAGAGAGAGAGAGAAAGAGAGAGAGAGAGAGAGAAAGAGAGAGAGAGAGAGAGAAAGAGAGAGAGATAGAGATGAATAATAGAGATATTGTGTATTCTCATGCTCGTAATAATTTGTAAATATGACACAGGTGGAAAAAAAATGACTATTAAAATTGATTAATGACAGGCAAAAATATAGGTGTGAAGTTTTTATGTCTATGGGTAAAAAATGCATATATTCTTTATTTTATGTGTGTGTGTGTGTTTACACGATTTAATTAAACACACGGGATGAGTGAAAAAAATGGGAATTATTAATTTTTTGTTATGGGCTGCATGGAGGAGTGGGGGGGGGGGGGGGGCTTCTGTGTGGGGCCGAATTGTAGGGACACTGCTTCATACAAACTATAGTGCCTTATTATATTAAGAAAGGGACATGTTTTGTTATATATATGAAGTAAATGTATGCAAAATATCCACAGGAAACTTCAAAAAATTGCCACGAAACATGACCTATAATAAAGAAGCTTGTGTCATGGTATAGTCAGGAGGAATCAGAAATCACCAAGTCTCATACAGCAACATACACGATCTCACTAAACATTATCTACCTACCACACATAATTATATCCACCACTACCTAACAAACATTTTCCCCCATGCACCTACCCATCTATCCATCACTAACACACCCAGAAACTAATCAATATTATTTTCCCTTAACCCTGTATGTACAGTATACCAATCAGACAGACAGACAGACAACCAAAATACAGACAGACAGACAGACAACCAAACTATCTCGTGTCACCAACCTATAATTGATGGACCATGGAGGGGCCCAGGTGTTCAATTACTATACGGCGCAACAGTTTTAACAATTATGAAAAAACAAAAAATCCCTGTCTCCCCCCCCTCCCCTTCCCCTTCACCCCCCCCCCCCAACGAGAATATAGAGACTACAGTACCAGAGTCGATGTTATAATCAATGTGACCTGTAGGGGATAGTGGCATTATGTGTGTGTGTGTGTGTGTGTGTGTTCTTACCTGTTATCAATTTGCATCTTTACTTATATGTATCTTTATTTTGTATGTGTGTGTTTTCTCCTATTTGTTTTTACCTATTTGCAGCTTTGTGTGTGTGTGTGTGTGTGTGTGTGTGTGTGTGTGTATAAGATCCTAAAAAAGAGAGAGAATGTGATAGAGAGATATGACAGCAAACATGAAGGACTGACCAATAAAGTCACGTACGTATAGCGAGTGAAACATGTACTGTACAGGATATCACAGTCCAGAATATATAACTCTATTATTATTATTATTATATTAACTTTGTATAGGACTGGCCAGGGAAGGGAAGATGTTTATTTTTTACTGTGAAGTTGGGTACCGTTTTCTTATTCTTTTCCTGTTTTCAGTCTTTTGGGACCGATTTTCTCACAGTTGTTTATATTTTGTTATTCTTTTATCTGGCCACTCGTGTGTGAAATTTGGGCAGTCACACGTTTCGGCCATATCGACTGTACAAATAGGAGAGAGAGAGAGAGAGAGAGAGAGAGAGAGAGAGAGAGAGAGAGAGAGAGAGAGAGAGAGAGATGAATCTTTGTGACGCATTTAGACACAAAATAATATTACACCACGTAGCCTACAGACCTATCTAAATTTTCGCTTAAAAAAAAACACTGGTATTGGCCAGAGTGTAATCCTAAGGGTTATTTCAAAGCGACAACTTATTTTTCATTACATCACTCACACACACACATACATTTTTTGCGAGCGGTGTTGAATATTTAAATCTGATAGCTCGTGCCGTCCGACTGGCGGGAAAACACAACCACACGTCCCTTTCAATGTTTTAAATGGCAGGAAAACATGACTACATACACGTCCCTTGCAAACTTGTAATAAAGACGACCACACGTCCCTTTATGGTGATGTGTGAGTCTATCTAAGTGAGGATTTGAGCGGGCTCTACCTCCCATAACTCACTTTTTTTTCCTACTCATGAGGCGTGGGGATGCGGTGACCCCAGCCAAGGCCATCTATAGTACTATAGATGGCCTTGCCCCAGATTTTGTCACCAATCGGTGAGAACAGTCAGCCTCAAAGGAGGGGGTCCGGGTAACCCTGTCCCCTGTTATAGGCGTAGGAAAACTTTGAATAGAAGAAAAGATTTTAACACCAGACCAGACAGCTCAGAGAGTAACAATTTCGCCTGGGTATTACGTGGAAACCTCGCACACGATCTCGCTGTATTTGTTTTGTGAATATTTTAACTTTGGCTTACAAGGAAAATTGCCTCTCCTTGTTCGGGTAAATATCCAGCACAGTAGAAGCATTTTTATTTTTTTAATGATGTTTAAAATTCCTCACTGCGGTATAATCTTTCAATTATAATAAAAGCATTGCATAAGGGACTCAGGGATTCTTTTTAAGACGGGGAGGAACTGGAGAGCCAGGAAAGGTACTGATTCCTCTAAACTACCGGTATGCTAAGAAACTATATTGTCACCTCGATGTTACTAAAAGGTGATCCGTTTCATGACATAATGTGAAGGATATTACCACAAACACGTACTGTACTGTAACTGTACTATAACTCATTAAGTGATTCAGTCCAGCCGCAAACAACCAACAGTTACAACCCCTCCCGTCATCCCGCTATGGATCGTAATAATAATGGACGTTTTTACCCTTTTGGTGATGAGTGATGAGAGTATGTTGATTCCTGAGGGCTAATATTGCAAGTATCTGCGCCGGTGAACTACTGGTTAGGTTAGGTTGGGTTAGGGTTTGGTTACCTTTATCAATACACAGTGGAATTATCTTGTGTAAATGTATTCTTCGTTTGATATTTATATTTTAAGATACAACTTATTATTTTTGTAGCGGAGGGATAAACTGAGGTCGGGCGGATAGTGTTACCAGATCTCTTTGGCGAAATTACGAAGGGTCTGTAGCAAGGATAATAGAATATTCTCCTTGGTCTGTAGACAGTTTTGTACATTACGCATTAGCCACCCAATCGGGATACTTTTAGCTATTAACCAAAGGATCAAATTTACTCTTAAATGTCCCGAAGGACACTAGGTTAGTTCCCGAAGGACATTAAGTTAGGTTCCGAAGGTAGCCACAGGTTAGGTCAGTTCAGGTTAGGCCTATTACGTCTGGCGTTCAAAAAAATAGTTATCCCAATTCAAAGTTATTTAATTTCCAGCACAATTGGGTTACTTATTGAACAATATTCATACAATTTCCCAAGTGTGGACAAAATTAGTCTGAAACTTGTAAGTATCCGCTGTATCTGACAACACTGCACGTGGAGGCGAGAAAAGCCACTCTCCCATATCAAAGTTAATACAAAAAAATGACATACATGCTCTTTACTTATTTCCACAAAATAAAACAGTCTACAAAATAAAAAGGGAAAAGAAACGGGCGAGTTCGGTTCCCAGAAAGAGTAAAATCGAGGAAGCAGACAATCGCAATATTTACCGGGTAGTATAGTATATGGTTGTATGGTAGTGCAGATGATTGTAGGGTAGTAAATGGTTGTATGGTAAGTGTGATATATTAATATAGAGTATGGTTGGGTATAAGGTAGAGAGAACACTGGTATTGAAACGAAAGTAATAATAATAAATGAATAGGATATACAAAACAGAAGTATGCAGCGATATTATTATTGCAGACGATCCAAGGGTAAACACAGTCTTCAATCACCCATTAAATATTTACCACATCATTGATCTATAATAGCATACTCATCAGGAGTCCTTCAACAACAGCTTACGAATATAACATATTACTCTTCGTAAAGACAGATTATTTTTCTCTTCCACAGGTAGGCTACAGGCCCATGACAAATATTTACTGAACTTCCCTTCTAAGTTATTGACAATTTCGTGAACAGATACACATCCCATTCCAGTCAACGAAACTACTTTCAGCGTATCTATCAAACAAATAGTAGTTTGGTTATCAGTTATGTTAGGAAAAAAGATATGCCCAAAACTGACCTTGTTGATGCTTTGCAGAATGTATGCCAGCCTGCAGTAGTTGAATAAAACCAGTTAACATCTACGGTCAGGCACAAAAATGGGATGGATGAACCTTTTCATAAAGTTGTAACAGGTCAAATATTGTGTGGTAAGATTTCCTTGATTATGCACTGTATTTTCGCCACAAGAAACGTCGCGTCACACTGCTCCAAAGATCACAACAACAATAACAAACCACGTGATAACATCATGATGGTGATAAATGAGGGATCAGGATCTACAGATACCCGACTATTGTACCCACAATACCTGTACTTACCAACGAAAATGAGAATGAGGAATTGAAAATGAAATGGGAAGGGAAACTGGCAAAATAATCGTTAATTATCGTAACCTATGAAGAAGTGTTCGAACGTTTAATTAATAGTGTTTCATCCTGTAATACTCGTATTTTCGCTATTGTTTACACTTATAACAGGTAGCTTTCTTGAAATTGCAAATGAATCTCCGAAATCAATCAAGATGTCCCTAATAAGAAACAGGCCACAGAGATTAACATATATGCAACTAACTCCATCCCTTGGGTTGGTAAGGAATACTAGGGATTCCTGATATGTAGGTACAGTATATGTAGGCTATAGTCATGGTAAATAATTATCATCCACATTCGGGTGACTCGTGTAAACGTTTGAAGGTTTCACTCTGTTCGTTTGCTGGTAATCTCTTAAAAATAATAGTTTAAGTAGGGTACCATCATCCACTATTCAAAATAACATTAGATAGAATTTCTTTGGAATCAAAGATATGAGGCAATAGATAGAGGGATAAAATACTCAATGGTGAAGACTCCTATATTTAAGGAATCCTGTACTTAAAAGGGTAGTATCAAGGTATTTACTATTTATTCATATCTTAACATAAGGGTAAATGTACAATTTGTTCCCTGGAAATCATCCAGTATTTACAAAGTAATCTAATTTAGTGCTATAATTAATACTTTATTGGCAATAATGAGTATCTTTTAATTATTGTCACTAAAAATCAATCCATCACTCCTTTCTGATTTATTAATAATGAAAAGAAAATTACCTATTTGACTTGTTCAGCAAACCCGCATTGTGTTACATACTATTTTCATAAAGTTGCAACAGTGTTAACCTTTCTGAGGCTCTCTTGAGTTACTGTGCCTTTATGGAGAAATAATATGGTACTGTACAGTACTTCATATGGCATTATCATCATAAATATTAAATCAAATTTGAGTACTATAATTTGTACACGATTGTAATCAAAGTAAAATCTAATGTTATCCAAGAGCAAAAGATATTTAATTTGCTTCTCAATATGAGATTGTCATTTTTGACCCTCAATACCAAGTATGGTATGTTTTCGTTGAAAATATCGTTCTTTATTTCCCCAACTTTAGAAGCAGGGAATAAACTGTGTTCTTTTGCTAGAATATAATTAACTCTTAACAGAGCCATCATCATTAAGTGTAGCACACTGAATGGCTCTTAATCTGTCCCGAGCAGGTTCAAAAGAAGATTGCAGGGCCAAAGTTGACTGATAAAATGCTGTTGCTTTCTCCAGATCACCCTGAAAAAAATATTTTAAATTATATTTGCAATTTAACAATGATAATAAGAAAACTTAATTAATTAATCAAAGCTAGGCCATACCAGTCAGTAGCCAAAGCCACTATCTCATAAAAGGAAAAGGGTATATTCATTACCTTTCTCAGCCCTCAGGTACATCTCTACTTTAAGCAGACTAACATATCTTCTTCAACCATTCCAAGGCATAGTTTTCATTGTATTTCATTATAAAGTCCCTTTAATCTATTTATCTCTCCCACATAATTACCCAGTTCATTCTAGGTATAATCTTGCTCTCCTCTGAGCAGCCTATCATTCCCATCTTTCATACTCTTTCCCTGTTTCATTCCTACGCCTTATCTCATTTCCTGTTTCCAAATAAATTCTCATTCACTCTCCTTCCCAGGTCCTCATTTCTCTTCTCTTCTTTGCCCTCATTACAATTTTCACATACCTCCTACTCTCCACACTCAATCTTGTTCTCCAACTTTTTTTCTTTCACCCCAAAGCAGCCATTTCATAACTTAAGCATTTTACCACACTGATTGAAGCCATTCTGCTCTCTGAAAGTTTGGCATCTTAATATCCTGTACCTCATTAGTAAACATAATCAAAATATTCTTATAAACTTTTCAAAACTTTCAAGATTCCCTTCATCATTGTCAACCCAAGTTCCTGCTTCATTTACTTCCTCATATACTGGAAGCCTACTCCAACACTACAATAGGAGTTCATCAACCTTACAGTACTATCTTATATCATGTAAGAAATATTCAAAATATAAATTACCTTTGCTGCATATATATTTGCCATGGTGAAGTGAATTACCACAAATTTGGGTGATATTTCTAATGCCATGTTTGCTACGACAAGGGCATTATTGTAGAGGCCAGCCCTGGAAAAAAAAATAAGGATTAAGCTACTAACTGGCACATACAGTACATTTTAAACCATATTTATTTATACAGGCTAAACAGAAAACTAGCAAAAGTTCTTACTAAACTTCTACAGTATTTTTAACATTTGCCACATTTATTACATAACTCATTGATTTACATAATTTGATTAGATTACACTGTTACCGAGTGTTCACTATACACAACCTGTGTAGGATATTTGCCAGTGAAATTAGGGGTATGTCCTTCATATGTCGAGGAGCAAAGTGCAGTGTATGTCTGAGACAATCCACAGCTCTCTCTCCACTGCCAACCACACGCCAATACAATGCTGCTGCCGTTGCCACAACCCAAGAGGTTTCATTCTATGTAAGAGTGAAAAAAGAATACACATCCTTATCTCCCTTTTAGTACAGTAACATATTAAGTGTGCTATCTTCCTTTGCTTGTCAATGAGGGGAAATTATTCAGATGATTTTCATATTAGCATTATATGTAGGATCAAGCATTAATTTTTATAACAGGCCAGCCATTTCATACACTTATTGGTACCGGTATCATATTTCCTATTATCTATTATTGTAATTATGAATCTTAAGATCAGTTTACTATGCTGATTCTTTACAGGCTATACTTGATCTATGCAAGAGGCTAATAATGTATTCATACCATCTTGAGTGATCTTGCGATTCTGGTAGCCATAAGATCAACAGACACAGGTGCCCGGTCAGTGAGTGTTTGTAAAGCCTCACGTAGACCCATCTCTGGAAAGTGTGGCAGCAGTCGGCGGTGACGTACTCCAGCAAGGTGATCTAAGGTGTGCATGGAGGCTGGGAGATCACCTCGACATATGGGTTCTTCAAGTGGAGTGCCGGCACTGGGACTGGCACCCAGGTAATCAGATATACTGTAAAACATTATCAAATCATATATCTTGGAACTAATTATAAAATGACTAGTAGATTATTCTGCGGACATTAAGCAGACATTCACCCTCTAGTCCTCATCTTCCTAAATATAGAAAAAGTATAAATAAAACCAGGAAACATCCAGTAAAAAGTAAAAGCCCTTACTCTATGTTTTTAGCAGATACTGAGAGCCAAGTGGATGTGAAATGTTTGACATCACTGAGCTTGTTGGCACGGTCACACACATGGGGTGGAGGTGGTGGTGAGGCTACACGTTCACGCACCCTCAGGAGTACATCAGGGAGAGGGTCATCTTCAATGGCAGGCGGGGCATCAATGTTTCCTTCAACCTCACCTTCACCTGTACTGTATGTAGCTGTTGACTCCTCTGTGCCCAAGCCGATACGAACATGAATTTGTTTATTGGATAATCCCACCTGAAATGACACATGGAGTTCTGTAATCATTATCATAAACACCCTGTTTCCCTTTTTTTTCAAGGGGTTGGTGAATCCAACCAGCAGAATGAAAACTTTCATGTACCATTACTTTATATTATAGGTTGTTGTTGTTAAATGTTAAATATAATTTACTACATGCAGTAAAGTACCAACTGACATGAAATATCCAGTAGAGTAATAACAAATATAAATTCATCACACCTTTGTTTCTGGGCCTTGAGGATCACCAATGTCTTTAGAATTGTCACTAACAACTTCTGGTTCAGGAGTTGTGGCTACATCTTCCTCTACTTGTACCACTTCTTCAAGTTCATTTTCAAGATCCAAGTTTACCACCTCCTCTAGGTCATCTGCTAAGAAATTAATCTGTTATCCATCACTTCCTTGCTCCAACATAAGAGGGGATGAAATGTTAATAATATTTGTACTTTCCACCTTGTCACCTATTTCATATAATTTAAACATTTATTATTTTACTTTCCCATTTTATCACCTATTTCATATCAAGGAAACAACTATCAAATTGCTGTACTATTGCTGGCTACATTTAACAGCTGAGGAGTAGAAAGTGACAATTGAATAATAATTTAGTGTATCTCCAGGACTCTGTAGGCTACATGTTACTAACTTTTTTCATCATTTGAGGGTGTGTCGACAATGGCCGGACAGCCTCCATCAGAAGTACACACTCCTTCCTCTGTTCCACCCTGTAAAATTACCATTAATTAATACAGAATAATGCATTGATATACTGTACTCGTTAAATGCTACCAAGTCCCATACTAATATATCACAAACATACAACTTAATAAGCAAGAGTTATACCATACATGAAACAGGAAAAAAAAAAGAGACCTGATTGTGGCATGTTGGAAGGGGATGGGTAGCATGGGGTGGGCGAGTGTGACAGGCGAGGGCAGTGAGGTACTGAAGGGCAGGTGCATGGTTGGGGGCAGCTGCCAGCACACGTTCATAATGGTGCCATGCACCAGTCAGGTTACCCTTCCCACAATACAGATTTGCTAGCAGGAAGTTGGTCTCTGGCTACAGAATAAAAATATCATCTGTAATTATTATGGTATATGAGAGAAACCAAAATCACCAGAGGTCACTGTAATGGTTTGGTTTTTGGTAATGTTAAAATTACTTTTCACCACAAATAAGTATATACAGTAGTTCTCATGCAAATTTCAGACACGTTTACCCCCTACAGTCATAGACGTGAAAAGTAAGACTATGTAACAAACTAACTGCTTATATGAAGCCCAGGGGAAATAAAACATGACTTTTAATTCTAATTGAATATCACATATTTGATAATGCCAGAGCATTTATCTCAAAATCAAATAAAAATAATCCCCTTTATTATCCTCATCATCAAAACTCCATTTTATTTAATTCAAGGGGTTCTACCTTCAATTAATACCCTACACATAGACTCACTACATATTAGGGGACATTTTTACCATCAAAATAATGTTCAGTGCACAACAAAATGAAGTTGAAGACACATACAAGGGTTAATACATCATGAAAAGTGTGGATGAGTATTATTTAAAAAAAAAATTGTCTTTCAGTTCATGTTTCCCTACATCAGCCATGTAAACAAATTTCACCTCATGGTCTGCCACTTGCATGGCCTGTAGTGTGAGTGTGAGTGCATCATCAATGTGTCCAGCAGTGTAGAGTAGAGCTGCTACATTGACCAGGGGAACATCACGCCATTCTTGAGGAGCAGAGGCAACTGCTCGCCGCAAGCACTCTACACCATTGTATAAGTTCCCATGTACACGCCAGTACAAGCCTGCCAGATTGTACAGTAACCATTGTGGACCTACACCCTGGGAATGTATATGGGAAGTATGTTACACTAGAGGCTCACAAGAAGCACAGACTTAGCACTTCCTCCATTCTGGTGTTTATGTTGACAGTGTGATGCTGTGGTTTGTATGGTTAGTATAAGCAACTATGTTAATTTGGGAGGCTTAAACCTATGGTAATACAAACATAACTACAAGCACTTTACGATTTCCATACATTCAACATACTGTACATAGTGTACTGTATATTGTAGTTCTACTCAAGAATACCATTTACTCATCACAGCAAGTTATACTACACATTCTTCTTTATGAGGTTTACCCTGGTTGGTAGGAAGAGAATACAGTACTGTACGGTATATAGTCCCTCTGGGATAGATGGCAGGTCCCTCATAAAACCTAGCCAAATGAGGTAAAATTGAATTTAAAAACAAAATGGAGTCCATGTTCACCTTAAAATATCAACCATGTATGTATGTTAAGAAGTACCTGTAAAATTACAATATCATAATTGGTGGAATGTTCCATGTAAGAACCAAAATGCTAGTGATCAGTCTCTGTTTCTTCAGTATCTCTATGTTACAACAAACTCAAACTAAAATACAGTACACAATAATACCCCTTCTTAATTACACAATATTAACAACACCATATCTTTTGACAGCAGTAAAATCTATCATAACAATAAAACTAAGAGTTATTCTAAAACAGAGAATGCCAAGTACAGTAGAGCATATTATCTACAGGTCTAGCACATCCTATATATTGTAGTACAGTACCTTCTTCATGGCAGTGGTGATACGTTGGCCTATTTCAGCCTCAACACCTTGGTAACCATACTTGGCCAAGTAAGGTACAGCGTGTGGGTCCCGACTACGAGTGGTTAGTGTGTGTCGTTCCTTCACTCCAGGTACATCATCCAGACCTTCCACTGTGTCTGGTAGACGTTCACAGATAGGCGGATGCCAAGGAAGGGGATGCTCCTCCTCATAACTCACTTCTATATCATCACTTAGAAACCGGTCAACTCTGGCAAGCATTAAAAGTGAAAATTACAACATTGGTCATTTATTAATGATTGATTAAAATGATGAGTCGTTATTGAGTAATGACCAAATCATGAGAACCATATCATGCATTTAATGTAACAGAAACCTACAGCTTCAGTACACAAACATATGCCGGTATTAAAATGTAAATCTACCAACTGCCAGTGTAAAGATTGATCCAAATGAACTACATTGTTATTTGTTTTTTATATTAAGTTACCAAGATACAGATACAATACTTACGAAAACCCTTTATTCTCAGCAGGTAGAAAAACAGAAGGGAAGTCATCCCACTGTGGTAAATGAGGAGCCTTCTCACACTGTTCAGGTGTGGGGAAACCTTCACCCAAACTCACATCCATCAATCCTTCACCTCCACTACTCCTGCAAGAATAATATAAGAACAAATTGTAAAAAGTCAGTGCAACCAGAGTTCATTCTTATCTAGTCTTTTATATTCTATTTATGTATAATGACATTCATTTCTAATTTCTCATATTCCATCGATTCTTTCAAGTTTCCATTATGGATTGCATATCTTAATACTCTCCATTGCTTAAATACTTTTTAAGGAGCAATTACACATTAAGACAATTTAATCCAAGTATTATACTGTACATTATTCTTGCATTCAATTTAATATACTATGTGCAGGTAAATCCTCACAGCAATTAAAATAATCTGACATAAATCAGAGATTATATTAGAATAACTTTGCAAGGGTGAGTGGCTGGTCTCTTATTATACAAGTTTTCTATGCAATGCATTACAGGCACAGTCAATAATTTCAAGGCACACAGGGGGCAACATCCAAGTATATACTTCACAGCTTTCATAGAGTAATATGCTATACTGTATACAAATTTCATAAGCAAATAAAACATCAGCTTTTAATGTGTTGCAAATCTACTCCTTTCTAAATACAATGTCACGCGAGAATACAAAAACAACAGCCAATTATCTGTTTCATTCACCCCTATATACCCTGAAATTTCTGTCTGTAGCTGTACCTTACTTACTCAATACAAGCCTATCCCACCTATAAGTCTTGGCTGGATGGAGTGGCATGATCTGTGGGACTTGAGACATGAGGAGTGGTTTCCTCTTGAGAACATGTTGGCCCAGCCTCAGTGCCTCACTCTCCACAGTGTGAAGAAGAGACTGTAGGTCAAGTAGCAACTCCGACGGTGAACCTCTCTGCTCCAGTTGGTCTCGTCTCATGTTACAGCTGAGGAAGGTGTGACCATCTTGTTGATACTGGAAACAATCTTGTCCTGCAACAACATACCCTATCAATAATAACATAAAGCTACATTTTACAAGGGCTCCAGACCACAGAAAAAAAATAAGTATTAATTAACAAACACAATACCATACTCAATGAATTACCAGTAGGTTACAAAGATGTTCAATTTCCATTACATTCTCCACTAGGAAACTCTTAATAAGGATTTACCTTACTGTACTTCTAAAAATAGAAACTGAAGGAACGGTTCACGAATCTGCTGTCGAGTAACATATGATGCAATAAAAAAATATATATATATATATATTTAACAACCGATTCTCTACCTCTGCCATCAGTGCTTTCCCTTATTTTTTGCTCTTCATACTCTAATCGTGACTCTAATTTCATTTCAGGTGTTGCTTGCTCAAGTAATAACTTTTGCTGAAGGGAAAGCCATTCTTCATGCCTCCTCTGATAGTCCCGCAGTTCTCCCAGGGTGCGCTGTAGTGATCTGAAGAGTAATTATATTTAATTAATATGTACGTACTACACTGAAACATAATAAATTACACTTTAATTATATATCAATTATCAACAACCACAACACTGGGGCTACATACTACATGGTGTGGGGAGACATTTCAACAATTTTTCTGCTAAAACCTGATTGTCAATCCTTACACATTTTACTTCTTGCAAATCTCTTCCCCTCAGGTCTATCACACACACACACACACACACACACTAATCAAAATCTCTTCCATTCAATTTTAAATTATACTGTTAGTAATGAGATTCCTTACTGATGCTGATTCTCTAATGCTGCTTCTAATTTTGAATGACATAAGACTGCATGTTTCCTTCTTCTTAAGCTCTGGTCCCCTGGAGACATGTAGAGTGCATTCTCAAAACACAGAACAGACCTAGAAATACAAAACCAAGGCATATAGTTAATAGAATGTTTCTATAAGACTATCCCTTACCAACCTGGTAAGTAAATATAATAACTGGTAATTAGTATTACACATTTAGAGTGGAAAACAGAATAATAATTCTGGAAATATACATGAATAACTTGCTCTACCACATTATACTATTCCCAGATAGAATAATTTGATTCATAATCAAAACCAATGAATTTCACTGAAAATATACTGATGTGAAGAGATATTTGCAACATATTATGGATACATGGCGTACAATGCTACAAAATTTGGTAGTTTAATCCTGGAGTCATAATATCAGGCAGTAAGTTGAAAGGTTTAATATGATGGCATTGCATGATATTAGTTAATAAATATGAAGTATTACAGCAACAGTACATTGACTCACACATTATAAAAGGCAAGTGTAGCATAAACATTGCCAAGAGTTATATGAGCTACCGGAGAGGTGCGATGATGATCAACAGCAGCATGGAGAACCAATACAGCTTCATCTGAACGTCTGGCCCGGTGTAAGATATTACCCAGGTGTACTTTAGGAATGTAACGATAATTTCTGTAACAGAACACGAGATTGATTAATTTACATATATAGTTATGAACCAGTGAATTTGCATATACAATATTATACTAAAATAATGGATCAATAAAGTGTTCATTACTATCAGCTCTAGTCACTGAAGATTTTCCGTGAAAAATGAAACAGGATTGTATTAATTATTGACTCTCTTTGATCCAATATTCCCTTCACACCAAAGGATATATACATGCTTCTAAACTATGAGTCTATATTTCCTGGTTTCATACCTCAATAGAAGAGGGAATTGGTTTCACAGTCGACCCAAGAGAAGGAAACTAATCAATCAACCAACCTGGCTATGCCACTCCAATATGGTATATTTATAAGTGATAGTTTCTCTTAAACCAACCTTGGAGCAAAATGCAGTGCTCTCCTGACACACTCCATGGCCTGGAAAGGTTCTGCCCTCACTCGCCAATACTGTGTCGCCAAAGAATATAAAACCCAGGATGTGGTATTGGTAGCCAGAGCTGATGCTACACGATGGCCCCATAGTGATATGTCTGACTCACCACCCAGGGTAGCCAGTTCCTCTTCTGTACTTCCTGTTAGATTGTCACGGAAACGCAAACCCTGAGGAAGATGAAAAAGGTACCACTATAAATGAAGCTTATTATCAGTACAACATTCTTACTTCAATATCACAAATTATTGACTATATCAGCAACCAAGTTATTAGAGGAAGTGAATTATTATTAAGTGATAGGTGCGGTGTCTTTCAGTGTCAGTGGATAAGAGTACAGCAAGGAAAGACACTGTTGAAAACCATATAATGTATACTGTACATTAATTATGAATAATGTCAAGACAGTCATGGATTGAACAATCACTGCTATATCAACAGAATACTATATACAGTACAATATAGAAATCTCACACTTAATACAGTAATAACATAATCTTAACTTAATAAAACAAGGGGAGACCAGTGGAATACCTGTAGATGGTCGTAAGCAAACATAGAAAAGGGCAGATCAAATGTAATAACACAGTCTGGCTCAAGTAAGGACTCTCCCTGCCCTGGAGGAGAACCCAAGTGATCCTCCAGTCTGTAAACAAAATGAATGAGTGGTACAAAACATTTAATTACCAGGTAACCTTTGTACAGATTCGTAATATATATCAATTTATCATCAAATTAACATCATGACTTTTATCCCCATAGGCTTAACTTTTTTTGTGGCATTACTCGACTGTGGCTGATATTCTAGAAATGTGTACTCCAGTGTCCATCTTATGTTGTTTAGTCACATACTGTCATAGTGGATGAGACTGATTACTAAGATTCTTCTTTAATAAACCCTTTGAAACATGTATCCCTGTACAGCCAGTCCTCAGCTTATATACCCATAAAAAATCTTTAATGGCATCCATTTTGTAGATGCCATACATCACTCACAAGATGTATCTGAAATACAATACATATCTCATCTCTAAACACTCCTGGGCCAAGTACTCTGTATATTCCACAAAGCCATGTAACACACCCATAATCTCATTCATTACACATATTCCATAACCAAACCCCAATGCATAATGAGGGTTTACTGTACCTGATACCAGCACTTTCCATGTTGACTACAGTACTGGCATACAGATCAAACTCGGTTAGTGGACGACCAGCAAGGACACAATCCGAGTCAGTTCGATATATTCTCTCTTCTAATTGTGTATCCTGAAAAATTACCAAACAGAATAACCTGGACTGTAAATGCAAAAAATTATTATACAGTACTGTATAATTATACTGTTTGAAATGCACTGCTTATGAGAAGAACTAGCCAGAAAATACCATACTGTACATACCTCTCTCATCATGCTTTACATATGAACAAAATACAGTGAATAATCATGGCAAACAGCGTTACTTATTTTAGAGGCTTGGAATGGTATCCCAATCTACAGTATTTACAGGCCTTGGTTGTGGAGTTGGTGAGAATATTACTTTTAACTCCTGAAAATCTATAATTACTCAATGACTTTGACTCTTAACTCAAACTACAGTAAACATTAATAATAATTTGCAAAAAGAATTACTGAATCTTATGCATGCCAATCACACCATAATATATGAGAACATTCCTCAGAGCTCTGAGGCTAATAATTACTTTCTATAACAGTGTATTCCAGCATAACTTACTTTATCTTCATTACGATCTATTTGTGACTTCTGTGATACAAGATCCCTCTTCAGTGACTCAACCTGCATTGCTCTTTGTTCCTGTTGTGCCAGGGCCAAAAAGTCATATGGTCGCCGCAGTTGGAAAATGGAGTCCATCTGAAAGTCAATCAAGAATCAATAAAGTTACTAAAACCAGTAGAGTAAACCCATTAGAGTAAATCCTGTACAGTGTTGGTAAATCTGGAGCAAGTGATTCCTCCAAATTATTCCAGCCAGATCCGGCTAAGTTATGTCCCAGTATTTTGTCCCGGTCAGGTCCTGGTACTTTACCAAAGTTAGGTCCCGGTAGTTTACCCAGGTTAGGTCTTGGTAGTCTGCTGTGGTCTAACTTAGGTTTGGTTAGGTAACATCAAGGGAATTTAAAAATGCCACATTTGAATATACTCTCTCTTGGAAATGGGGCATTTGCAAAGGAAATGCCATAGAAGAAATTAGTCTTAGAATGGTCTAAATAAGTGGGTAATGAAGGTAGAAAAACCATACGTGATAACGTCAAATCTTTCCATATTTATCGAATGGGGGTAACTTATACAGTACAATGTTGGTGGTAAATCTGAAGCAACGAATTCCTCCAAACTATTCCAAGCAACAGAACACCATTATTTTTGTTCCTGTGGTCCGGTTTCCTGGCATACTTTGGAGGAATCAAGGTGTGTAATAAAAGTGAACAAACCAAACCCATACTGACCTGTGCCTGTATCTTTCCATCTTCAGTGACAACCCAGTGTGTGGTGCAGTATGCCTTTAAAACCATTAGTGTGTATATAACCAACACTAAACACCTCATACTAAAACGTCCCCCTTGATTCTCCATTATTATTATTATTATTTATCTATTTACAGTTATATAAGGGATGCCAACACTCACATTATTCTCACATTATACATTCCTCATAGACGCTAATAATAATAATAATAAAAAAGCCCTGTTGGGAGCCATTCTAATCTCTATGTATGTATTCCCTCCCTAGTGTCTGCCTGCCTGGCCTGCCTCAGCTGCAGTGTTGCCAGGTCGCTAAGGTAGCCCTCTCATTCCCTCATCCACGTAATTTCCCAAGCTTATTTAACAGAATTTCCCTTTTTATCTCATATTCCCCGTTTACACTTGGAGATAATCTCATATTTACTATCAATTTCCCTTTTTACCTAAATATATTCCCCGTTTACACTTTTGGAGATAATCGCACAGGCCTATTTACCACAAATTTCATGTTTACTCTTGGAGATAATCGTACCATCGTGATATTTCGTCTGGTGGAAAATTTCCCTTTTACTCTTGAACAATCTTTATAATTTCCCCATTGGTACAATACGTCTAATTTTTCATGTCTAGATATATTTCCCCAAAATTGTCAATACTAAGTTGAGGATGTGCACGTGACGTCATTGTAAACAAGACCTGTCCAAAGGGAAGGATGCCAGATGTATAGTAATACTCTGCTCCAGCCAAAATTATTATCAAAAGGAAAACACAAGGGAAAATTTAAAGCTATTGATAAAATGCTTCATATATGTTTAGAATATTTCATGTTTAACGCATTAGATGTAAGGTAATAACAGGATATATAAAGTGTACTTGGCAACTACTGCGGGCCTCCCCCCGATTGCTGCTTCAAGCTTGGTATCGTATCGATCCGCTACCATTATCAAGTATTATTATTAAATCAACACACGAGTATGCACTTATGATGTTGAATAACTTCGTAACGTTTTGAATTTCAATATATCATAATGATGATTGCAAATCAAATTACATCACAAATGCGCAGACCAAGGTGGGAAAAAGGAAAATGAAAGAGTTTTGGGATGAGTTGAATTAAAGTAAAATTCAGAATGACTGTCTGCGAAGTTTTGAGAGAGGGAGGATGATAACTTGTGGGGGATATGAATGGGAAGGTAGGCCCATTGGTAGGGAGTGAGAATAGGAAATGTAGTTGGCAAGTGGGGTGTGAATGGAGTAAATGAAAATGGTGAGTGCCTGCCAGGTGGATGTGTGTGGACTGACCAGGTGGGATGAACCTAATGAGATATGCGGACTGTTTTGATTGATGGATATTAGGCGCCGAAACATCGAGGTCCTATAGCGCCAGAAAAAGGTGATAGAGGTGTGACAGCAGGCAGGAAGGAAATAAAATTAAAAGAGGGACAGTTGAAGAACTGAAAGATGGGAACCATTTAGTCTAGCTGGTCTCTCCCTGGCGACCTTCCTAGCATGAGAAGCCCTCTCTCAAACGCAATCGGGGCAGAGCAGGGGCTGGAGCCCCCTCTAGTCTAGCTCGCCAGGTCTCAGAGACACACAAGACCCCCACCACGTCAAGGCGGTTCCCGTTAGGGAGATATGTGGAATGAGTAAGAAGGCATGAGCGAGGAGTGGTTGAAAGAGTGAAGCGTAGCCCACAAATTGAGGTAGTTTGGACATGTGGAGAGAATACAAATGAGGATCTGTAAAGAAGGTGTATGGAAGTGAAGTTGTGGGACCTGATATGAGAGGCAGACCTCCGGTTAGATGGCAGAGTGGAAGAGTATGTGATAATGTGAGGGAGAGAAACGTGAGAGGCAGAAGAGGGCTTGACCAACAGACTAATAAGTTTCAGTAGGCCTATAAGGGGGTAGTGTTGGAACAGGGAAACTGGAGACACTTCTGCCGCGGCCATCCCCTTGGGGGGAGTTCTCGGAGGGAACGAGGCGTCGGAGCTAAAGTAAGATAATGTGTTCCGAGAGGGGGATAATTGTTCCTTGCCAACACCTGCTTCGAGCACGGGCTAATGACTTGCAGTCAGAAATTGTGTACCAATCCCCTGGCAAATTGAATATCAAACAGTCAAACTTTGAAGGTTCGAACAACTGTGCGTCTCCCTGCAACACACAGTTGTTAGAATCACGGTCGGCTATATAGTTGCGATTCATCGTGCCAAGGGATCAGGACACTATATATACTTCTGACCACGTGTGTACAAATGGAAGAGAAGAGATGGAAGGGGTGAGCAGATGAGTTTGATAGATTACATAGTTATTGATGAAAGGATAAGGAAAGGTGTGATGGATGCTAGAGTGGTTGGAAGAATGTTTCAGTGCTCTGATTACTATCCGGTTATGTCAAGGATTAGGGTCAGAACAAAATGGGAGTATGGTGGGAGGGATGAAGAGGGGAACAAGAGGGAGGTAGCAAGTGAAAGATTGAATTACATCGAGTATAGGAGGTATATAATGAGAGGAGTGGGTCCGAGTGGGTGAAGTTTTGCAGGAAGCAAGGCTGCATGGGTAAAGGGGAGGGAGTGAATGATGTGTATGAAAGGCTAAGACACTAGTAATGAGAACAGCAGCAGAGGTAGTGAGATACAATATACATAAGAGGGGCAAGAAGAAGTGAAAGATGCAGTAGAGAAGAAAAGGAAGGCATATATGAGAACATTACAAAGGAATGTGTCAGAGGAGGTGAAAGAGAGGCGGAAGAGATATTACAACGTATGTGAAAGGCAAGTGAACAAGATAAATGAGATTAAAGGAGAGTGGATGAGGAGTTTGATGGGAAACTGAGTGAGAAGTTTGAAGAAAACAAGAAATTATTCTCGAAGAAGGTTAAAAGAGAAAGAGAAGAAAAGTCTGGTAGCGTGAGAATGAAGAGAGAAGATGGAGTCACTGTGAGTGGAAGTGAGGTAGTGAAAGAAGTATGGAACAGTGGAAGAGACATTTTGATAATTTGATGAATGAGTGGACGGGGGGGGGGGGGTGGAGGTGTTGGTGACATGCATGGGGATGGAGGCAGGTGCTAGACGACAGGGTGTACAGGGAGAATTAGGAAGGTTAGAATTTTTTTTAGATGAGAAAGGCACCGGGGGTGGATGGGATAACTCATGCTGAAATGTTAAAGTGTTGGGGGAGGGAAGGTAGAGGTAGAGTGGATGTTACTTATTACACCTCCCCATCCCAAAGGGGGGGGGGTATTGTTTTCGGTGCCGGATATTTATTTATTATTTATTTATTTATCTGTTCGTGTGTTTGTTTATGGTCTAGCGTCCACAGGTTTTGCCGTATGATGTTCATTTGTTTTCTATTGATAGATATTAATCATAAAACAAAATTATTAACTTTAGGGCAAAATCAGTCCAAGGTCAAGGTCACAAAAAAATAAGGCGGATTGATCTTTATAAGAGATTTCAACACAGGCCTGAGTAGTAATCCAAACCTTCACTATTCTTATGGGAGATTTCAACAGTACCCAAAGTAGTGATCCAACCCTTATTATTATTATTATTAACGGGCGGTGTTGCCATCGAATGATGTCTTGTTTGCATATTGGCTTGGAGGCAGGGAGAGGTGTCAGAGGATTGGAGGAGAGCCATAATTGTGCCTCTTTATAAGGGAAAGGGGAGTAGGGAGTAGGGAGTAGGGAATAATAAGCCTTCTTAGAGTACCGGTGAAGGTATATGGGAAATCCTTTAAATTACTGAGAGGCTGATCGAATTAACAGGGAATAAAGTATCGTAAGGAGCTGGGAGCGTTCAGAAGGGTACAAGATGTGTGGACCGGATATTTGCATTAAAATCAACAGTGGAACCTAATCAATGGTCATCGGTGTTTGGACATCGTGGCCTGAAGGATAAAATGGATCCAGCCTCAATTTTGTTTCTGGCTATCATAAAGCCCCGCTGGCTGGCCAAGCTGCGAGGGGCGATGAAAGTCTCCACTGCGGCTTAATTAAACAACAATCAGAATTAAAATGTTATTCTATTATAACTTGTAAAGTGCTTGAGTGAGTGGTTTTATTGTGTACCTTGGTTTAAAGTTTAGGTTATTTTCTGGTGTAATTACTGTAATGGTTATTCAAATGTTGGTGTGGTGGGGTTCGCACCAGTTTAATTGTAGCCTCGGTCTATATGCCTGACCCTATCCCTTGCCATCGAAATTCTCGACTCCCAGAAGAAGAGTGTACCAAAACACATACACATAATAAATATATGAACAAATAAATGAGAGGAGTAAGATAATTTTGGTGCGGAAGTGATGTACCTACAGTTAATTGGTGAAACTGTTTCCCGGCACACTATTAATTTAAGAAGACAAGTTCCCCTGTATAGGTACCGCACTTATCCTTGGACCTTATTCCCTTTGCCTTTGAACAGAATCACATTAATAAATTAGCATCTCCTGTCTTCTGTCACCTCTCTCTCTCTCTCTCTCTCTCTCTCTCTCTCTCTCTCTCATTATGAGTTGTCTTATAGTAAATCAAAGCAAAATATCTTCCTGTCAAAGTAAATTAATCGCAATTTTATAATGAACCCTCATAACTTACATGCCCCATATACTGTATAAATTATATAATAGTGTCTCTGATAGACCACTTTCCTCCTGGCAGAGCTTACCGACACATCAATAGGGTGCTTGAAAATAAGAGCACGGGTTTATCGCAGTTCAAAAACAGATAAGAGAGAGAACGGAAGTAAAATAGTTGTCAATGTGTAACATAAGATTAACCTGATGGTGTTGTGAAGGCCACCACGAGACTGGCTCCACACACCTCCTGACTCCCGAGGTCACTCTTCCTACTTACTGCCACCACCACCAACTGAGCTCACTTGTACTTCCGTAACCCACTACACCAATCCCACTGTGTGAGTTGCTCTACAATATTATTATTCATCCACATTTATTAGCTCCGGACGTCCCCTAAAATTGTATGTTTGCCAATTGATAATGTATTAATGTTTTCTTTTTATATCATAATAATACTGCATGAATAGTATAAATAGGATACTGAGATAAGTATAATATAATTTGTGTTCGTTTGCGAGTCCTTATAGCTGTATCATAATATTATACAATAAGTTCTGCTGCTGGGCTAGATAAGAAATAAAGGTCATCAACTTTTTCAGTGGATGATTCAAGAAAAAGGTAAATATTTCAAACGATAATTAAACTTTATCACAAATGAAAAAAAATCACTCCACTCTTTTATGGCTTAACAGTGGACTATTCAATGTGAAATGCAGTGAACAGAATTAATAACTTTTCGATGTATTAACCACAAATAATATTGTAAGAGACAGTGTGCAAATATTTCTTATGTCTCATGGTGAGATTGTGACACTTTCGAGTTTCTTAAGAAGGGAATGAGATAACAAAGAAAATTGGGACAGATGGACCGTGGAAATGATAAGAAAACCATTCTAGTGAGTGAGTGTCGGTTCCGTTGATAAGGTCACTACACTTCCATCCAAGCACTATCATACATTCGTTGCTTTATTGTTATTATGTGTGCAGGTGATGCCGACGGATATATACATTAGTTTGGAGTGACTTTTGACCTACTCACTACTTCACATATCTAACTGATCCATGTGTTACGGGTGTAGTGTGTGTTGGTCCATCCATCAGTGGTGATATTAAGGTAATTACTGTGACAAGTGTGTTATCGGAGGCCAGACTTGTGCAAGATGTTTTTGGTGCCCACGGCCCTTCTAACTTGACAACATAAGAATTTACCAAGCTACATAATCGTCTTTTGGCTGAGTCCTTTCCAGTTCATGACTTACACCATCCCTATGAGTCAATGTATTTAAAACTATTGGTATTTCCGTTAGCCGAATTAATGGACCCTGTGATGTAGTCAGAAAATTGGATGAAATCGAAGGTAGTATACAAGAGCTTCTTAGCTGCTCTGTACCGTCAGCTACTATGTACCAGCTCCTGTGTACCAACGTTTTGGTGTATACGTACCATTGCAGGGCTTCTATGTACCACCATTTTGGCTTATACATACCATTGCAGGGCTGCTATGTACCGGTTCCTATGTACAGTACAGTACCATGGCTCTGGTTTACATGTACAGTTGCCCACATATGAATCTGGTATGCCTCGCTACTTGTGAGATAGCTACAACAGGAAGGAAAGTGAGCAAAAGTTATAGTTTGTTGACATACAGACAGTAATAATATTTTACTACTGTCTGCCTGGCAACAAACTACATATGTTTTCCCTTTACTTTCTTGTAGCTACCTCACAAGTAACGAGCCAAACCAGCTTCATATGTGGCCAACTGTACCATTGTTGGTTGACTTTAGTGAGCATATTTCCAATCAATATCCTGAACAAAGGAAAACAGCACATGCCATGAATGTACAGTTGAGCAAGTAGAAAGTGCAAGTAAACAATGAGTGTATATGTCCATGTCTGGTTACCAGTCAAAAATTTCATTTAGTCACGTTTCACTTTACATTGGCTATGGAGTCTTAATTGATTCAGTGATAAGAAAACCAAGATTTATTACATAGAACTGAAAGATTTTGCCATAAACACTCATATTTTTCTTGCACTTGCTACTTGTTCAACTGTACCAGTAGGATAACTGAGTAAGCAGGTGGAATAGTGAAGTAACTGATGAGCAGGTCCACTGGAGTTTCAAGGTACTGTAATGAATGAGCAGGCTTATTGTACTGTACGCATTGCCGGCCTATAGGCCTACATGGTGTTTCAAATTCCTTCACCACACTTTTAGGGTAAGTTGTATAGTAAAAAAAAATTTTGTTTAGGTATTATTACAGAATAACTGGGATTTTGGCTAGGCTTGAGCAGTATTACCACATTAGGCTAGGTCCTGGAAATTTGCCCCAGTCACTTTATGATAGTTTACACCGATTATACCCGGTAGTTGGCCCAGGTTAGGTCCCGGTAGTCTGCTGTGGTCTAGGTTAATCAGGACAGAGAGTCTGAGACAATCTATCGGGACTAAAGTTGGGTAGTCTAACCTGCAATACTGCTCGGATCAAACTTCACAATGATAATGAGACTTATCGGTACCATAAAAAAAAATATAGGCCTATGACCATTAGAATATGAAGTCTTTTACCAGTTTTGTTATGTTTTTTTATTGATGGTTGTTTTTGTCTTATGAATTTGTTGATAATTCTATATGAGAGTTTTTTGGGTACTGTATTTTTTCTCACAAGGTGAACATGTAGGCCTACTGTACAGGACTCAAAAGAAAAGGTAGTTATTTCCAATATCCCAGATATTTCCACTGTTGCTTACTCCTTTCTTTTTTGTCATGTTTTTTCCTATTTGCAAAGTTACCTTACATGGGTAACTAAAACCCTAATCCCTCTTGTGTCAAAAAGATAAAATTAGAGTTAGCTGTACAGGTACATATTTTTATTTAGCAACACTAATGCACTACCCTTATGAGACATTGAGAAGGTATGTGTTTCCAGGGAGTGAGAAAATAGCTGTGTGGGAACATGGCGACGACACACACAATGAGGACTGTGGGTCGCTTGCCAGCTAAGTTTGTGCCAAGGAAGAAATTGAGGACAAAACCAGCCAATATCAATTACCACCGTGTTGCCTTGATTCACGGCGAGCCGGAACACAAGGTCAGGATAAATTATAAGTCATTTGTTATTGTACTGTACCATAATTTATAAATATTGAAAGTTGTGTAACACTATAATAATACCTAACATGAAATTTAACTTTCATAAAGTGTGGAAATGTTTAAGAATCACTTTGGAAGTTTAGATATCTTTTCTTGAATGTATGTTGTAATAGGATGAGTGTTTTACAGTGTTAAGAATGCCCTTCCTGTCTCACCTGCATTGACATATCTTATGAGTTATGACAAACACAAAGAGTCATATATCATGTTTTTTTAGATACATTTTGTAAGTAAAATAGTACAGTACAGTACTCTGTATTTTGTAGTTTATCTTTAATACAGCCATGTATTCAAAGTTCATAATAATGTAGCATGGTAAACCTTGGCACTTTTTGTTATACAGTAGTAACATACGCCTAATGAACACTTTCTGTGGCCAGGCTCATTCACCAGTACACCAATACTGTATATGCTTTTAGGATAAACACTGTTAACAGAGCTAATTCCCACACCAATATTGGTTTAGTAGTCTACTACAGTATTTAAGAGTCAGGCTACAAGACATGTATCAGTGCTCAGTCAGTGTGAGTTACTTCACATGCTCTCAGTACTGAATATTAACTTTAACAAATCCTTCTCACTTCAGTCTTTATACTGGTTTGCAAACTGAATTTGTTTCTGCTTCAGTCTTATTGTAGGGATGGGCTTGACAAGATAGTAAATTTTGTTTATTTTACCTCCTTTGATGTACAGTATGGCTTGCAAATTTTTTTATCTCTTTTGAGGATGTTTTCTTTAACTTTGTTGAAGCATTGATGGGATTTCACAACCTTTTCCTTGTTAGAAGACTGTCAGATACTGAATGTGTCCAGATGATTATTGTGAAATGCTAATATTTTATTGTGATATTAATTGAAATTTAATGGTTCACTGTTGTGGGTAGCAAGCCCATCCTTAAGACAATACTGAAGCTGAAAAGAGGTCAGTTTATCAAACCAATACAAAGACTGGAGTGAGAAAGACTGGTTAAAGGTAATGTTCAGTACTGAGAGCATATTCAGTCATTGGTACGGTATGAAGTCAGGTAAAGTGAATAATTTACCCGGCACCAGTCCTTTCTAGCCATGCTAAACAGTTGCATGTGGATGCTTGATATTCTTTATCTTTTATGTGGGGTAAAATAATTATTGTGAGGTGCTATATTTAATGGAACTCACTGAAATTTAAAAGTCTGATATTGTGGATCGTAACTCTTTTTGCTGATACTGTATTCGGCTTTATTAAGTTGGTTCACTCTCATATGAAATGTGGATACTGTAGCGCTGTAATGAGATTAATAATAATAAAGAAAATGCATAATCATGCATCATGTGAGGATATACAGTATTGTAACAATATTTTCTTGATGACATTGCACTCAAACTATGTCTTACAGGTCAATTGATTTAAAAAAAATCCATAATATATGATGTTGAACTTGTTTTCATTCTGTAGGCCTCCCTTTCCTTAGATACTCAGTAATAATGATAATAATTATAGAAAAACTAAAAGGTAGCCTCTGTGATAAATTGTGTATTGATACAGATTGATGAGTTCATGCTGTATAGTGATGAGGACGAGGAGGAAGAGGAACAGGAGTGTGAGGAAGAGGAGAATGCTCGTGATGGTGGAGGTTATATTGCACTGGGTGGAATCCCACACCACCCTTCACACACTCACCATGTCCCTCGACGCAAGCAGTCATTTGCTCAGGTATTCTTGCCATTGCACTCGATAGTAATGTTCGGGTTACTGGTTACTATTACTTATCACTTCTTATTCCAGATTTACTGTGACACTGTAGAAGATGTAATAATGGTAGAGGGCCCAGGGTTGAGTCCACTCCAAATGTAATTTTTTGATTTGATGGTTCTTGCTGTTCTTCAAATATCCTGGCTACACCGACATGTCAAGAAAATGCCCCATATATTGTCATCAATTCATAGCATAGAAGATGCCTGCCTCGCATCCGTGAGGTCGGCAGATCGAGCCTCGCCCAGACCCAAGAGTTACAAACTGTTTACTGGGGGGTTACTGCCATGGCTGGACACCATGGTAGGGAGTTGGGCTTGCCTGGCTGACGTTCAGGAGAGTATCCCATCAGAGATAGATACCAGAACTAAAACCCTGCAACTTTAACTTTAACTTTAAGTGTCCTTACTGCAGTATCTCCCAAACAAGACTGTATAGCATAAACCCATCTAGGGGTGCCAAGAAAGTCACAAGCAGGTAATGAAAAATAATTTAAGTAATATGCCACCAGGAGCCATGTAATTACAGCAAACTGGGAGCACCGGATAAAACATTTATTTCTAACACTGCACTTCCCACCCCTACCAGAAATACCTTCCCTTGAGCCGTAATTTTGCTGACTACGTGCTGACTCGGTCACGGGGTTGTGGTCGCCTGGAACACCAACAGATTAATGAGGAATTTGGCACCAGACACATGTTAGCCACTGGTATGTTCAAGGAGCGACCCATACCACTCAACAGAATCAACAAGGTCAGTCCAATCATACCATAGTTATACTATTGTATATCTTTCATCATCATCATCAGTACAGTACCCCCATTTCCCTTTCTTCTAGTGGTGGAGTGGCTCTAGTGCCAGGGGTAGAAAACGTAAGCAGAAATACAGAAAATACAGACCAGTGGTTCTCAACTCGTTTCTGTCCACGGACCACTAACTCAATAAGAACAATGTCATGGACCAGTTGAATTTTGAGATGAATATATTAAGCATACACTACTGTACTGTACAAGGATTTTGGTTAGATATATATTGTTCCAAAATAGAATTTCAAGAAATCATGTAAAATAATGACTACCAAGCATTTTCACAAGCCACACTACATTCAGAGAAACTTTTTCCACATTCAATAATCTTTTCTCTATTATCATACATTTGCAATACAGTGGTACTTCGGGTCTTGAACTTAATCCTTTCCAGAAGGCTGTTCAAAAAACGATTTGTTCGAAAACTTAATCAATTTTTCTCATAAGCAATATTGTAATTTGGATTACTCAATTATAGACCTAAAAAGATTATGCATTATGAAGCATTTTAAGAAAAGATATTGCTTATTTATACCTTTATAATAATACAGTAAACCCTCTCTAACTCGGATCAATTGGGAGGAAACCCTTGTCGAGTTATCCGAAGATTCAATTTGATGCATACGACTGACCGCAGGCAAACCCACCCTCAAAACTATATGTGCTTTCACTTGTATCTCTGGTTCCCATACACAGCTGCGCACACACAAAATCATGACAATTTCACGAAAAAGGATATAATTCTGCAGAAATATATCTAATACTGTAATGTAAATTAACATGAAATATGGTACTGTTGTTTTAACAAACTTATACCTCTCTATTTTTTACATTCACTACACTCCCCATACTTTTTTATTGCCATTCACCATCCTCCAATCCCAGGTCAGCTGACATATCCTCCTCAACTATTCCAGAGCATAGTGTATACAGTACTGTACTTTATCATATCTGCATTTATTTCATCCACTTTTACAGTTTTTCAGGTATTCAAATCCTTTGCCACTTAATATATATCTGTGATATATTTGCTTTCATTGTAGGTCTTAGCCTCTGAAGTTCCCAAAAACTATATTTGTTGACATTTGCCACATTTCCTCCATAACTATTTCATTTATTCCACAAAATATTCCTTCCATTTTATTCTCTTGTCATTGGCATCAGTGAATTGATTGCAGAATATCAAATTATTCTCATTTATAAGCCTTGGCTACATTAGACAGTGGTCTGGGACAAGGCTCTGATAATTTTCTGGAGGAAACATTCAAACTCAGCCAGTTGTGTAACCTGTAGTAAGGTATTTCCACAAAAAAAATTAGGGAACTTTAGTCAATAATGCTTGAATTGGTGAAAAAAAATAAAGGAAATATCATGATAAGTTGGAATTGTAATGAGTCTTAAGACCAGAGACCCAAATAATTGTCTTATTGAGAATTTACTGGATTAGGCTATCATCACTATGAAAATTGCCTTCTCCTTCATGCCTCCTCACAGCATGTCATTGACAACCCTTCTGTCTCCAACACAGGTATTCTGCTCACAATGGTTAAGTGACCACCAGATAGCAATGGGAACCAAGTGTAACAAATTGATGGTGTATGATGTTAACACCCGGCAGATGGACATAATACCTTCCCTACTCAGTAGTGACCTCCACAGACCACCGGAACAGCAATGTGGTATCCACTCTATTGAGGTCAATCCCTCACGTACACTACTGGCCACAGGGGCCTTCTGCTCCAATGACATTGCAGTTTACCGTCTGCCAACCCTGGACCCTGTGTGTGTGGGAGAAAAGGCTCACAGTGACTGGATATTTGACATGTGTTGGCTGGATGATCAATTTCTGGTGTCAGGTTCCCGAGACACTCGCCTGGCACTCTGGAGGGTTGATGAGGAAATGGAGGAACGACGGGAAAACACCACACTACCCAACTATGGCCACATTAAAGCCGTCAGGGTGAAAAAGTGCAATGGTGCTGAGAAGGTCCGTGCTGTCATATTCAATCCGAACTATGTGGAAATTGTTGCACTCTCTCTTAATGCCTATCTCCATGTGTGGGATGCCAACCGCTTTGTGCAAAAGATGTCACGAAAGCTCCCTCATGCCATGGAGAATGTGTGCCTCACCAGGAAGGAGGATAGCTCACTGTATGCTGTAGGATCTAAGTCTCACACCACCCTGCTTGACCCAAGGACACTACACTATGTCAGAAAGGTGAAGTTGATTTGTTATAAGATAGACTTCAATTGTTTACTGTTACATGTACTAAAAATTGATTTTCCATTACCACATTTTAATCTGGAACTAAGATTCAGTGTACTTTCTTCTGATATAAGAAGTTTTTAGTTTAATTATGCTTATGCTTGTTTTACTGCTGTCCAAAAGAGGAGGAAATTTCCAGACTACCGTACATCATCTATCTCAAACTAATGAATCTCGTGCCATATACTGTATTGTACATTTCCACAGAGAGTCGTCAGAGCTATAGATAGATAGATAGATAGATAGATCGGCATAGGGAAATGGCATCCCCATTGCCCACCATACCATTCTTGTGATGGTGTAGTCAGCCTTGTATTCCCTACGATACAGGGGTGGAGTGAGGGTTGGGGACCCCGATCTCTAACAATGACCCCACCAAAGTCTCAAATAGCCTCAGAGCTGGACCCCTTGCCTGTCAGGGGTCCTGACTGGCAATAGAGCCTCATCACCCCTTGAAAAAAGGGAAATGGGGTATTGATGATGGTGATGTCTAGAGGTCACTAGATACTGTAAATTATGTATCTTCCCGTTTGATACTTATTTTATATTATTTTTAAGACCTTGATTGTACTGTACCGTACTTCACTTTATGTTTACAGGCATGTTTATTACATTTAATTACATAATTTTGTAATGATATTTGGTGAAAAGTAAATATCTTGGAAAATTATGACCATAATTATGTATGTCAGGTGACAGGTTTTTATTTTCATTGATGATGCTACATTACGAGGTAACTATTTGACATAGGAGACTCATACACACATTTTCTGGTGTATAAATTGAAGATCTTTAAATCTGTAAGAAAAATTTGAACTTCATTTATCAACTATGGTTTGCAGTTCTGGGGTAAGGCAAGCTGTGAGTATTGCAGTCTTTAGGGGTTAATTAGTACGAAAAGGAGATCATCCTTTATAAGTTTATGGTGATTTGCTTATGCACAACACTATACTGTATACCCCAACATACCATGATGGTTAAAGCCCGTATACAATAACATCGGTGGTGTAGATGATGGTGTGGTATCGGTACAATGGCTCTATTGTTTTTCTCTGGAGCCATCGTACCGGTAGCACACCTTCGTATACACCATGAATGCTCTTGAATATGGCTCAAAGTCTTATGAGGGCATCAGGACTAGTAACAGTGCCAAATATGGGAAGGTGTAAGTAAGGTGTGACATTTTGTAAAATCAACGGAAACACTGAGTAAAGGAAGTCCTTGAGTGATTTACCACATTGAATCATTGAGTATTTTGAGTTATAGAGTAAACTGGGACATTGTACAAGTGAGACAGTGTGAATTACAGACTAGGTTGAGATGTTGAGAAAATTGGGTCATTGAAAGTATTGTGACATCAAGTACATTGTAACATTGGATAACTTAGACTCAGTAGGCTGAAGCCATATTGTTCTCTCTATCTTTCCAACAATGAATCCTGAGCTCACTACCTTATGATATAGAAAGAAGTAGGCAATTAAAGGCCAAGGCAGTGTTTCCACTTGATCTGCTTGGAACTTTATGTTAGTAAAGAATAAGATATTGGCATTATACAGTACTAAGGAAGGTTACTTTACTACAGTACTTTGAAATCTGATTTAATGATGATGGTGGTTGTTGTGATATGATTATAGTTCCTGTTATATATATATTAATGATGAAGGGGTAATGTTGGGTATTGTGTTATAATAATGATATTGATAATTATGTACAGATGATGAATATCATGATTAATAATATTAATGGTTGTTGTGGTGACTTGTACAGGTAAATGCAAGGATCACAGGCTGTGGGATCCGCTCTGTCAGTTTCCATGGTGACATTCTGACCATAGGTACTGGTGTGGGGGCTATCATGTTCTATGACATGCGTGCTGGCAAATACATGGAGTCAACCATGAACAGGTGAGGCAGCTTTTACATGCACACACACACACACACATACACTTATACATACGAGTTGTTAATGTTTCTTATGGTTAACCTTTATACTGACAAAATGAAATATGAAAATACTATCATAAGGAAAGATCCACATAACTTGTCATTACTGTACCAGAAGAGAGTAAGTTGGGTCAAAATGATGTATGGAACAGTACACCAGTTTTGATATTATGTGGGTTTAACTTCTCATAAGCTTTAGTAGTAACATTTCTTCCTTCTTTAATTAAAGTATTGTATACATTTATTCACTTCATAATTTCTTGGCCAGTCTGACACTGTGATAACAGTACATTAAATAATCTTGACTAATATGGTGTTTGTGTTATTTGGTTTATCAGTGGGAGAGCTGTGGTGTTGAAGAGTACGAAGGGTTGGGTGAGCGCAGATGACCAGTACCATGACGTCTTCCACAACGTTGAGTACACCCCGGCCATCTACACTCACTGCTATGACTGGTCTGGCATGAGACTCTTCACTGCAGGTGGACCTCTGCCTGCCTCACTCAAGGGCAACTATGCTGCTCTCTGGTGTTGAGAACTGTCACCTTAGCCATCCATATTGGACGAGTAGACCACATTGGGTCTATGTATTACTTTACTGTATCATAGTTATGAAATTGACAGACAGCACGTGTGTGTGTATGTTTGTGTGTGTTATAGTGGCCTGCTGGAAAGTTCATCTGCATGTAGGTCATCCTGGTTTCACTTCAAATATGCCTCAGCCCCATATTATGAAGCTGACCCTCTCATCTGGCAGACAGCTCCTATTCCCATGAAGCACAGGACGTTAAAGTAATGATACACTTACACAATTTCCCTAGTTGACACCTATCAAGGAATCCCTTTACATTTAGAGAAACCGCCAGCAACAAGTAGTGGGCACTTTCTATGTTCAACAAGTGTGAGTAAACTGTGATATTACCTAAGACAAATTACTGTTGAATTTTCTTCAAGAAAAAAACATTTAAGAGTCTTGACCACTTAGCTGCGGGCATTATCTATCACAGCAGCTCCATTGCCTGGGCTTCTCTCGCACTCGTGGTCACTATGTAAACACCACATTTGATGGCTAATAACTTGTAAACCACTCACGCTACATTGATAAATAATACAGGATATTGAAGTACAAACCTTTAGCTATCTCCTAATGTACTTGTGAAGACTAAAATGACATCTGTAGAATGGGTAGCCACCTCACAATGACATCAACTCAAAATTCACTTTTACATTCAATTTACACCATATTAACATATCTAAGTAGGTTTTCACACTAATTTCATTATCAAACATGTTAGAATCACATTTTTCAACACAACTATATAAGATATAATGTTACTTATAACTGGTACTGTCAACGTTGTCATTTCTCGTCTCCTGTACATTAATAATAAGTGCTAGCAATTGTACATATATGGAAATTATAGGAAAAGAGGAGTGATGAAAATATATCCTTCCATCCTCACAGTTCAAACAAGATTAACTGGTGGTGGGTGAGATGGCTGTAGCCAAGTCCCTGGCTGTCAGCCACAGCGTTTTCAATCAAAAACTAACTTATTATGGACTGCGCTAATTTAAAAACTGTTTTGTCGAATGAATGCTACACCCTCGGTGCTCCAGACTTGTTGCTAGTGTCGAAATTTTACTACACCCGCAAATTAAGGGTTAAAAAACCTGGTGTAGTGAGATATGCAATCAGGAACGGAATGTCATCATAGTGAATTAGAACTGCTGTTGCTTAAATTGATATAGCTGCTTAAGTTGTCAATATCGCAGCACAGTGAATCGGGGAAAAATGCTGAGGAATGTAATGTACAGTTGCCAGCACTTATAACTGGTACAGTGAGTGTCCTTCTGTGCCAATTATAAGTGCTGGTAATTGTACATTTGTACAGTATGAATGCCAATGGTGATACTCATACACACACATGTGCACATTGTCTTGTATTGTGTGTCGTTCCAGCCACACCAAATATTATTCTAACGCAAGTGTTTACTGTTACATACCATTTTTTTTTTTTTTTTTTTTTAACAAGATGTCCTGAGGCTGGTTAAAATAGTTTTCTTTTTATCATATTGGTCATAGTATCTACAATTGCTGAGACTATTATTTTTTACTGTATAAATAATGTAAGTATGATTGCAAAGCCACCTTCCAAATGCATCCTACTTTCGCAAAGTTTAGAGTTGAAAGTATGGGCACATCATCATCATCATCATCATCATCATTAATCATCATCATCATCATCATCATTGTCATCATTATCAGCTATTTTATATGCATTGGAAGATGAAGGCCATTCCCAATATTATCCGCGTCTGTCTGTCTGATTATTGTCCACTCCCATGCTGCCTGTCTTAGCATATTTGTTTATTGCATCTCTACTTTCTTCTCTGTGATATACCTTGGGTTTATCCATTCAACTCTCAATTATCATTCCTTTCACTCTGTTTGTATATTAGAGGTACTGTACAGTATATGCATACAACAAACACCATTTAAAGAACAGATTTGACATATTAAATTTAAATTTTCAGTGAAATGGATACAGTGCAGAATTAGAGTGCATTGCAGTATGTTTGAGTAACCAAAATAACAAAGAATCCCCCACTTATAAAGGTATCGGGTAGTTTGTGCATGTAAATTTTTATCCCCTTTTGTGTGTCTAGCTTAAAGAGGGCCCAAGTCCAGTAGGCTGTAGCCAAATAAAAATGTTCTTACTCTCTCTTTGTGCCACATTTAAAAGCCGTCTGTTGCCTGATACAGTTTAGATGAAACAGTAGTTCTCCAGGCTCCTTCATCACTCCTGAAATCTATCTAACTCATGTCATTTTTCCATGTACAGTCAGACCTCCTCTAACATGAGTTTTTCGAGTGCGATATTAGTCAACACAGTAGAAATCTGTGGGCTTAAATTATAGAAATAACATATTTGAACTTGGCTGGTTGTGGCAGCTTCATCAGCATCTGTATAATACATCTTGATGTCTTTGCCAGCCAATACTGTTTTACCAATCAGGACTCCTACCTCACTCCAGCCAGTTAGGATTCCCCTACCTGACTACCATGGAATATTTGTATTATTTAACAATCCAGAGAATCAATGTAGCCATCGTTTTTTTTTTTTTAATTCATCTTTTGTAACTGCATGACTTCATCACTTGCAGTATTACCTGCATTATTGTAATACAGTCGTTAACAGTTTGCAGTGTGGATTTCATGGTGCACTTCATGAGGATTCTGAATAGTAAAAAATTTGTTGTGAGGCAAACTTATATATGTATAACATTCTCTGTGATCGTGTTTATGTAACGACCATGCCAATTTTTTTTCCTAATGAGTAGCAACACGAATATCAGTAACGGATAACGGTACAGTATTAATGTCATACTGTATTGACTTATGTTACTCTTATAATATAAGCAAATAGATTCGGTTAATAGGACATTGATAATGTTCAGTTAATAATTCTTGCTACTAACCTAATTTACTGTCTTTTACAACAAGAGGGTATATAAGGTTAATAGGATATTAATATTGTTCAATTGCCCATTTTGCTATCCATTAGAGAAACAAATTGTGGTGATGGTCACACGGCCATGGAGAATGTGTTGTTGTAGAGTTTGCCTCACAATAATGTGCTTATCATCAGGAATCCTTGAGAAATCTACCATGAAAGCCACACTGTAAACACAAAGACTGTTTTACAGCAATACAGTTAATACATTATTTGAACCACATATTAACCCTCTAACCTCGGGCCTTTTGATGCGTGTCAACTCTCTTGCCCAAGCCTTTTTCCTGTCTTGCCCTCAAAACGTAAACAAGAATTTGACGGCTAATGGCTTGTAAACCGCTAAACTTAAATGCATAAAGCATAAATAATATTGAAGTACAAACCTTTAGCTGTCTCCTGATGTACTTGTGAAGACTAAATGGATATCTGTAGGATGGGTAGCTAGCTTAGAATAACCACAACTCAAGGCACACGTTTACACTCGACAATTCTAAGTACGTTTTCACACTTTGGTTTCGTCCTAAAACATGTCAGAATCACATTTTTCAACACAACAATGTGAAATGTAACTTGACTGTCATTCTTACATATATATTTGGTAATTAGCACAAAAGTGGAGCTCTGAAAATACATTCTCCCATGCTGAGATATATTGTTATACTAGCTGGACAAGGCTGGTGTGACTCATGGGAGCTCCTAAGCACACACCCTCTATTGTGAGCCTAATCAATATGTCAGGGGGAGCAATAATTTGAAAACTACACTGTCAATTTATGTTATCATCCATGGTAACCCACACTTGGTGGTGTCGACTTATGTAGTCACCTGTGATTTATTAGAATGTGAAAATTGGAGGGTCCGAAAAATTTTTTACCACAAGACAGATGTGGAGAACAGTCATCGCCCGTCCAACCCCATCCTAAATGGGAAAATACGGACGTTAAACGAAAATGATGATGATGATGATGATAAGGGAGAGAAACTCCACATTGGGCTGGAGTGCAGAAACAATAGGCATTTTCTCGAGTCCTTCCAATGCGATATTTTCCTAATGCATCAACCCAGCAGAAGCTATTTCTCACATTAAAGGAGTTTTGACTGTATTTGAGTGTGGGTATGATAGCTATAATGCTTGTATGGTCACCTAGGTGTCTAGGAATGTATTGGATACCTAAATTTGTAGGTGTTGATGAAAATGTGAATATCAGTATTTCAATATACAATAGTGGATGCAGATACTCTATTTCATTTTTTCGGAAAGGTTATACAAATGGCTGACTAATACATCTTTATGGATGCAGATGTTGATTATTTTTCTAGATACTGTACTGTACAATGAAAATAGGTACTTTTACCATTGAGATTAAGTTGGTGTTTATCTCCTTATCCCAATTTTATTTGGTAATTCTAGTAACTACAATATGTATTTTATTTACTAGGTTATATCAGTTTTTCTTTTTTAATGCTGATTGGTACAGTGTAAATACCGGTATATGAGTTATAATCTTGCACAATAACTTGCATAACCTATCAACTTACCCTCTTCTTCCCCACTAATCAAGTAAGAAATTATGTCTGAAGGGAGAATGATGATTAGCCAACACAAGAATAGGATTTCATGCTTACCACAAGAGCAGTGGTTTTTAACCTTTTTACTCCTATGACCCACTGACATGTTCCTGGGCAGGTTAAGAACCGCTGCACTAGAGTATACAGTATCATACATAATAAGCATCATCATCATCATGAAACAGATATACAGTACCATTACCCACACATGAAGCTGGTATGGCTCACTACTTGAGGAAACTGTAACAGGAAGAAAAGTTATTAAAAGCTATATTTTGTTGACAGTTATACAGCACTATTATTATTACTGTCTGCCTGTCACCAAACTACTGTATAACTTTTGCTCACTTTCCTTTAATTGTAGTTACCTCACAAGCAGCAAGACATATCGGTTTCATGTGTAGGCAATGGTACCATCAATCTGCCTGTGAGGTAAACAAACATAATGTTGTTCTTGCCCGATATATTTTGTTAATTTACAACCGAGTCTGACCAAGGCTGAACTGGCTACACAAGGCACATTATTTGAAATAGTGGATAGAGCTATAACTTTTATTAAATTTTGTTTTAAATATAGGGTAGCGTGGATTCTTTTAATTTTCTTTTATTTAACTTATTTTGTTATATTTCCAACATTCTGATTCTAATAGTGTGGATGCAGATATTGTTTGCACTACAAAATTAATGTGGATGTGAATGAGGATTTTAAATAATTACGGATGAGGATATTTGCTACACCTCTAGTGTCCTGTTCCCCTCAAGCTCTTTGAATCTGAACTATGATTATAGAAAACAAATTAGTACAGTGCTTTCCAATTTACATATTAAACCCTTCTTGCACTGCCAGTACCAAGGGACTACATACCTACTTGGCATAAATACTGGCCTGTATTTAACCCATTAACATGTAAACGCCACAATTGTTCATGTCTGCTAAGAACTTACACTCACACACACACACACATGTATACGTACACACATACAGTACAGTATTTCATATGCTCATAGGCAAATTGAGAACCGACTCATTATTGTTTTCCTGTGAAAAAGTGTAGTCTCTAATATTGTGAACATTCAAATAACAAATTACTTACTATTAACCTGATAGATTATATAACCAGTGAAAATTATTTCCAAACTTGGACATTGATATATTTCCCCACAACTCATATCAGTAACTCTTCATCAAAACTCAGTGACATTCTTCAATTGCCAAGTTAAAAACTCAAAATCTATTAATTATTGTATTGTAAAGCTCATCCATTCCAGATATTTCTTTTCATTCCAGTTGTGAAAAATGATATGTTTTCAGTAAATTGCACTCGGCTTACTTTGGAGTTGATATACAAGTTCCTGCATTTGAAGTTGGTCATGCATAAAGGACATGGGACAATACAGTAGTAATATGTCTGTTGATAGTCATGCCTGTGGTTGCCAATTTAGTGAGTGGATTTTCACTACTGATAGTGTAATGTAAATTTATAGTGGTGCTATTTGTCCATACAAATGATCAGATCTAAAGCTTTAAAAAAGTATTCATAAACAGTTTGGGATTTACAATTTTGGCTATTGAAAAGGCTCTGCTTTGGCAACCATGGTCATTTAAAATTCAGTTTTATCCACATGGAAAGTGAAAAATACAAATGTTCCATGCTTTTGTCTGTACTACAGTACAACTGAAAGTTTGCAATAGTTGCCTTATTACTTTCTCTATGGACCAATTGGAAGGGGAACTGTACGTATGTACAATATATATAGTGTACATATTGTGTTTACCTCATTTGTACTATGATGATTTTACAAACTATGTTAATGCTCTATAATTTTGCAGGCTACTATGTTAATGTCTAGTTTTAAAGAACAAACCTCTTCATAAGGCTTTTTATACAGTGTTATGTGACCCAATCTAACCTAAACTGGTACTGCAGAATGGACATCCATAATTTCTAATGTACCATTGACAAATAAAGCAAAAAGATGGAAGGCGTCCTCTTAATTTGTAGGATGTATTTGCCTGGTGTATATATAGTGACAAACACACAGTATGGATGTCTCATATGGCAACATCCAAAAATAATTATTTGCTTACACTCCTGATTGTATGTCTTGGGAGGGAGGGATTTTATGGTATGTCAGTGTACAGTACCCATATTTCTTTTAAATTTAATGGGATTGGACATTATATGGTGTTTTTATGACATGCATATGTATGCAAGAGCTAAAGAAAGACGGATATTGTACTGGAACAGTGGTTTCCAATAAGGTACTTTACAATAGTGCTTTACTGGCCTTTGCCAGCCATGACCACCCAGCACAAACTAGTTCTTACATCATTAATGGTCCTTGATCTTGTTACAGAGACCTGCCAGTATCATACCAGATGATAATTATGAATCACAAGTACTCTTAGACCCAACTAACCAAATGACAGTGTTGCTTATCATCATATCATCAGCCCTTTCCACCTATTTAAGGCATGGGGGATTGTGCACCGGCTTGGGCCTGTATTCACAAAAGCACAGTTCACTCTTAATTTAAAATTTTGTTGGGAAGCGTTCACTCATGGTTAGGACTAGGACCAGCTCTGCTTCAAAATCATAACAGCAGCTCATACAAATAGAATAACAAAACCATTCACTGCTTCGAAATGAGCCTGAAACACCATGGTGAGGTCAGAAATGCAAACATGAACAAGTTCAAACTCTTAAGATGTTTTGTGAATACAAGCCCAGATTAGTTTTGACCTGAAGTGACAATGATTGGGCTGATGTCTTTCATAGCCTTTAAACCCAACCCATCCTACCAATAATTTTCAGTGCCTATAGAATACAGTAATTCCTATTTATTAGCAGATTTTTAGCCCTAGGTTTTGGTCACACATGGATTCCTTGAATATTCAGAGAACAAAAGTTTGAATTTTCAGTCTGTACTGAGTAAACACACCTCTTGTTTCAACCTTGATCCAGTCCTGCCTGTTTTACTATAAGCATGTTGTGAATAACTCATTCTTTCTCTCTCTTCACATGTTGAAAAATAGTTTGGTTTCTATTTCAAAGTGGTGATCAGTATTCCAACTCTTGAAATATGTTTTGAAGCTTGCCATTAGTAAACATTTACCACGATAATACTCAGCTTGGGTGAATATTTATGAATACAGACAGACCCAAGGAAGTACTTTAGTGTCAAGTGTTCACAAAATCATCTGGTATGCTTTGCTGGATAACAAAATAAAAAAAAGAGATCTGCAGCTGCTGTACTTTTGATTCTTCCCACTTATTTTAGTGTTTGTCCAGTTGTTCCTTGGAATACTTCCTCTAGTATACTGTATATTGCATGAAAAATATTTTTAGCACCATAAACTGATAGCAAACAATAGAACAGATGATACCAATCTTTAAAAATGAAGATAATGTGTAATGTTGTAGTAACTACATAGCTTGTGACTCTTGCAAGGCCTGGAGATTATGAGTGTTGCTCTAGAACTTCATGAAGTTGGTAGCTTTTCTTTTGCCCCACTAGATGACGACACTTTATTTATACACGTCACTATCAGGAGAGAGCAGCTATATCGTCACTCACAGCATCTTGGAATATAATCTTGTATGTTGTGAGTTGATGGCGATGTAGGGAGTATTTTTTTGAAGTGTCGGCGTACCCAGGTTAGGCCTACTTGAAGAACAGCAAGAACCATCAGATCACCTCGGTAAACCCCAAGACTATTCTCGTAGGCTCAAACCTGGGTCCTTGTTGTCCGTCGTTGTATCCACTCTACCTGCTTCTTTCTGTCTGTTCGGGCCGGCTGTCCCATCGTAAATGAAGGAACTAAGTCCTCAGAAATGTTCAGTTTCTTGGCAACCCAGGATTGAGATAAGATTCCGAGAGGTTAATCCATGGTGACTCAGAACGTGATAGCCATGATGCTACACATCCACTTTTTCTTCTCGTAATCAACCCACCACGACATCACTTCACATAATGTACAATAGAAAGAGGAAGAATCATTATATCCTCATGAAAATTGGTCATTGAGATGTCAAATGAATGCATCTTCCTGCTCTATAAGGTTGTGGTGGGGAATGACATCAAAGACTTTGTAGATGTTGTCATGAATATGATGAGGTCTCTTGATGGTAAATTGAAGGACTACTGATTATTCCAGATCTCCTATTAATAGTGTTGGAGATTCTCTGTTTCCTGGCATAGTTTGGAGGCATCAGCATGCTTCCTAATCAACAAGAGATTCTCCACTTGACCAGTAGAGCCTCGAACGCCAACACTACACACAGAGGTTGACTTGAACAAAAGTTTCATGATAATTAAAAAGGTTTTATTACTGGTTGTCACAAATTTGCAGTATCAAGGTCCCACTACCAGGGCGCAGTAAATAAACTCTGGCAGACAAACTGGTATTACAAAGGTTGTACAATGAGGCTGTACTGTACTCTTGTGAGCACCAATGCCAATCTAGTAGTTTTCTACAGCCATGAGTGCTTAACTGTTTTGCTTATAAGAAATTTGGAGAAAGGAGAAAGCATAGCAATAGCTCCAGTGCTTACAAACCATCACTGTCAATGCTAATGTCTCCCCAAAAGAACTCACAAATGCTGGAAATGGAAATGACACTACTGATCGAAATATAACTAAACTGGCAACTGTGCTGGTGAGGGGTTATAACACAAGCTAGGTAATGGCTCAGTGTTCCTTGTTATAACAACACTCTGACCTGTGGTGGAAAATATATACTCAATGTATTCTACTCCCTAAAATATTCTTTGCTCTATAAAACTATTGCATATTAAAGTACTACAGTTTACAACTACACAGTAAAACATTTCACAATACCGTATTATTCTTTAACAAAATACATAATTTATGATAATTTGGTACCATGTTTTGGATATTTGTAAATGAAACTTTTCAATTGTAATATTGTATATATCAAGGAACATCTTCTGAGGCGGTAGGAAGTACAATTGTGGACTCAAGTTCTGCTACACCCGCCTAAATATCAATGGATAATAAACCAAGTGTTTTATTTATCTTGAAGGTACTGTATACTAAATAATAACACAATAGTGTAGAACACATTAGTTTTCTTCTCTAATTTGCATCAATAATAGAATTATGAGTTATTCAGAAACTGGAAGCAAAACTTATGTCCATGGCTGTACAGTAAGGAACTAAGATAGTGTCGATGAATTGGACACACCGATTCCATTGAATGGAGTAAAAAAATAATCACCTTTAGTGATAGAGAAAGAACAATCTGGTTACAGCCTACAAAATGAAAGAGGAGAAAAAAAAGTGCTCATCCTAAAGAGAGAGAAGTAAATTAAGAAAAAAAAAGGAAACCTATAGAAAAACACCAAATATTTAAACACAGAATAAATGGAACCTCCGTAAATGGAGTGAAAAACAAGAAGCTTATCATGTAAGAAAAGTTAAGTATGAGGAGGTGGTGTTTTTAGTCACATATGGAGGAGCCTCTCATTCACTGACATCATCTTATCTCCATTAATGATGATAAACTAAACCTGGTAACTCTAATGTAGCAGAGGTGTGAGGGCTTATCACAATCCATTACAAAAACATTTGGATTAATACCAAGGCCTACCATCCTTACTCTACCATATATACAGAGATGAAACACAAAACAAGAGGATAAAGAGAGATAGATACTCCTTGTTACATCTGTACACAAACTATCAAGATTACTATGTAAGTACTCCTATATTATTGTTGAGGAATTCTGTGAACTAATACAAAAAAATGAATAAAATAATCACATGTAAGAAAATAGGAAATAAAAAGAAGCAATATCCTCGAATTTGATTATGAAGGGATCTTTAAGATGGTGGAATAAAGTACAGTAATTCAACTCAGCCAAGTCCATCCCTTTGATCCTTTTGGCATCTCATACTACTCACACTACAAGGACAGTATTCCACACTATCTTGGCCCACACATGTCTTCTGGCAGATTAGTTAAAAGTCCAGTTATGTAGTTGGTAAATTGAAGGGCACAGTATTGACATTTTCAAACCGAGTAACAAAACTGCTTCTATTGTGAGTCAGGGTTTTATGCAAGAACATCCGTGGTGTTGATGATGGCATGGTGCCGGTATGATGCTCTGTTGTTTATCTATGGAGTCATCAAACCAGTACACCATCATTGTATGCACACAAATGTTCTTGAATATGGCCTTCAGTTTCATGGCATTGTATAGAGGAAACACGAGCCTCCAATCCTCTGACAACATCACAGCCCCCCTTGATACACATTTGTTATTAATAAATCAGATAAACACAGTTAGAAAAAATGGATCAAGTTATCTCAGAAAGAGTATTGTTAATCAAATGTGAAAAGCCAATAATAATGATGATGAAAAACTTACACCAAGGCAGAGAGTCCTTGTGACACTAAATTGATACCGTACTGTTTTGAGAACATAAACTTATAAAGTAAACAAGTACAGTATAGTACACAAATCAATAGAGAGCCAAGTTCAAAGGTATCATCAGTTTTGACCAAGTTTTCCATGGCTGGTTAATATCGTCTAGTAGTAGATGATATTCAACTTTACTTCAATGGGCTGATGCTGTACCTCCTATTGTTTTAGATAACAAAATTAAACTCAATACATTACAATACTTAAGGGAGGTAATACACTCTTGGTACATTGTACTGCCTTGATTCCTCTAAAGTATGCCATGAAACAGAACCAGATGAACAAAAATACTGTATGTTGTCTGGAATAGTTTGGAGGAATCATTTGCTCCAGATTTATCAAGTGTATCATCCCCATAAGCACTGTACTTTGGGTATCCTGGAACACTACAGTAAATTATTATGCTTTTCACAGCCTTAGAGGTAATGACACTTTTTATAAATCATCCTATCAGTGTTCCCATTATGTCCAACAACAGTGAAAAGTCATGTCACATATTACTGTAAATACATACCCCTTCTTGATAGGTTCTGTACATTTACACACACAGACAACTGAAATGATAAATAAAAAACAATTTAACAACTTTACACATTTGCCAGAAAAATATATATTGTACTGTACGTTGTAGTTATAAATTCATACTCTTTATTTTGATGAAATAGCAAAATATCTGTAGTATGCCTCCTGCAACACACAACCAGTTTTCAAGCCTGATGTGTGTCTGTGTGTGTATCTTTATAGGGTCAAGTAAAGTTCATAATGCCTCCATTTTTAAAACCCCGTTATCAAAATTTTCTTTAAATTTATGTTTTTGGCACACACCACTTCTGGTAATGTGTTCAATTAATCTATTTGGAAAGCTATACAGTATAAAATGTACAGTTGAGCAAGTAGAAACTGCAAGTAAACAATGATTGTATATGTCCATGTCTGGTTACCAGTCAAAAATTTCATTTAGTCACGTTTCACTTTACATTGGCTGTGGAGTCTTAATTGATTCAGTGATAAGAAAACCAAGATTTATTACATAGAACTGAAAGATTTTGCCATAAACACTCATATTTTTCTTGCACTTGCTACTTGTTCAACTGTACATCTTTGTCTCCTCTTTTTTTAATTAATTTCTTACTGTGACCTCTCATTGTAGGTACTGTATTCCTTGTTGACAAAGTTTTCAATTTCTATCTTTTCTTTTTCTGTGATACATTTGTAAACCAAAATCATATCTCCTCTCTTTCATCTTTCTACCAGTTTAGGTAACTTTAGTTTCTCTAATCTTTCTTCATAACTTAGTGCCTATCATGTTGCAGCACTTTATGTAATTTGGTGATATGTTTCTTTAAATGTGGGTTACATACAACTGCAGTATATTCCATTGTACCAGGTAAGTCTTATACAGGATGTGATTATTTTCTTGACCATTAACATTTTCTTCATCTATATAAGTGAAGGCCACTCTCAATTTGGCTAACAATGTATATATACATATTTCTCACTTTTTTATTTATAAAATCATCTGAGGTCAATTTCTTATAATATATTGTTACCCCAAGACCCAAATCTCTTTCTTTCTTTGCTTCATTGAACATTTTATTACTAAGCTTGTACTGCCAATTCGGTCTTCTCTCACTTCTTTCAAACTTAATAACATGACACATCTGCATTAAATTACATCTGCCATTTTATTACACCAATCAACAAATTTGTCCAAGTCTTCAGGTAATTTTTTGCATCAGTCTTAATTTTTTTTTAGTTCTTTGTGTGTGTGTAATGTGGACCCCACACTGGCCACACAACAATGAACACCATGTGATAGCAAAGGATCCCACTACATGTCCAAGTAATAAACTCCACCAGATTTAAAACACTGTTTCCCATCATGCATTAGCATTTCAACAAAAAGAATAAGGTGCCAAGTACTTATTGAAATTAATATACAGTCTTTAGTAAGTGAACAATAAAAATACCATCTGCAGTATCATAACAGCAATGGGTGATATTGTTTTAGCTAACCTCTTTAACAGTCGATCATATTGCTGTATTATTAATCTATAGTATTGTGGACAGTTTTCTAAGATGGAAATAATACAATATTAGTGCAGAACATTATGCCACTTGATTATAAAAGGTGAACATCAGAAATACCGAAAAGAAATTTTTTAAGGTGTAAGAACATTTGATACACCAAAAGAATACAAGAGTTATTCTATTATATCAGAGAGGGAAGGTGCAGAATTATACCTTCATGGGTTATGTAATGACCCTAAAAGGTTCTCAGCCAATTGCAGTACCATAGCCAGAGTTGGATCAATGTTAAAATTTAGTACTTCAGTGTCCACAGAGTATATTAACTATAACTCTTATAATAATTTTAATGGTAAGAACTTGTCTCTTTCCCAAATGAGAGAGGTAAGGGGATATTTGAGAATTCTGTTTCCACATCTAAACTGACATCAGCTATGATTAGCCCAAGCTTGGTCTATGAGGCGACCAAGAGCCATCAGCATCTTGAAGTCAACCGAAGCTAATCTCACTGGACAATGGCTTCCTCTCTTGTATACCTACTACTGAAACACTTGGTCCACAAATATTTATTCAGTATGTCAACAGAGTAAATCTCAAGACAAAATGGATAGCTTGTGTAAACTGTTTTGTTTGTCCTGGGTGGGGCTTGGTATCAGGGGTCATGACTGCACAACAGATTTTACTTCAATTCCTACTGTGGTCTATCCTTTTAGTTAATAATGTAAAATACCAACAATATCACCTACTGTACAAGATTCCTAGCTTCAACCTTACACTCCCTTCACCCATCACAACCTGTCCATCAGTTGCCCATAATTATGATGTTTCTCAGAATTCAAGTCAACATTCTCTGGTTCACACACCACAGGGGGAAAATACTGGCACAAGTTAGCAATGATACCACATAAGGTCAGTTTAATAACCTGGCTAGTGATAAAAGGTTCATATGGTTTTCTCAAGACAATGATGGTTATACTGTAATGGGAACACCTGAAAGGCTTGAGTTTTAGGGCTGTATGCAAGAACATTTGTGGTGGTACACGGTTATTATGTGGTAACAGAAAGAATACTTCTTAGACACAATACAAAGCCATCATGCCGTTACTGTGCTATTGTCAACACTATGGAAATTCTTGCATACATCCCTTGAAACCCTGCACAACAACAAGAAGTATATTGTCCCATTACACCACCTCTAGCAAGCAGCCATTAACCCATTCACTGAGTGGGGCTTCCATATGACCACAAAACTCATCATCAGAGTTAGGCAAAGTAAACTATTGAAGTTGACTCAACTCAGCCAAGGGATTAATGAGATTGTGTTTAACTTATTAATTCTGAGTATGTTCATCTTTTGATAACCAGATTAAAACATTTATGTTAATTCATTAATCCAAGGGATTAACCAACCTCTTTATGAATGGTTCACAACTTTTACAGTAACCCTTCAATAATTACAGATTATTTTTTCTTTGAGGGAAGCACTCGGGTAAATGTATTGTATCCCAAGGCTAAAAATTAAAACAGAAATACACAACCTAATATAAATGTTACAGTTGATACAATATACAGTTCTTGGACTAATGACAGGAAAACCTCATTCAGTGTAAGGGTTAAATTCCTCTCTGTTGTTAGTGAAAGCAAACATTACACAATGATTGTACCCCAAGGATACAACTGACAGAAAATGACCGCACATCCTCTACTCATCTTACAGCAAGAGGTTCAAAAAGTTGCTGCCAACTATCAAGGGGTTGGTTGTTGGTTGGTTTACATTTTCCTCGACAGGTCAAACAGAATGAAAAATGACTGGGGTAATTTGTACCTAACAAGATATATGACAGAGTAGAGGTAACCCTTGTTACACATTGGAATTAAGACTGAAATGTACGGCACATAACGCATCATTGTATAAAGACGTCTTGATGAATGATACTGGTTAATGGAGTAAATAATATAATATCTAATGAATTAGAAAAAGACCTTGGTTTAACGAAAAATTTAAGTTTCTGGGTGTAAAATGCAGTGTGTTATGCATTCATGCACACATGTCTTGGCACAATGGAGACTCACTTCCACTGACATGCCATAAGACATGTACATACACCTAAAATACAATTGGGGATATCAGAGAACAATATAAATGAAATATAAACCACATTCAGTATGCAGATACAAACAGATAAATATTTAGCAAATGAAGTAGAATACAGTGTGTGGAATCTGTGTTGTACAAGTTTTCTGTAATGAACATCAATTGTGGCAGGTCTATAATATAATGTTAGTGTCATAATGTTATGTAATATATATACTGTATATATATCTGTAAGACAATAAACTTCAACATTTTTCCCTTCCCATATACACAAATTTCTCTAGCATTAAAAAATAAAAGACAATTACTGTACCAACATCACAACTGTATGCAATAATCACCATCATTGACCCCGTCCTTGGAAATGTTTACAAATGACTATCAATATATTCAGCACCATCAAATTTCTCCAGAGCTCATTAAATTACAGTATTTTCAAAATGCACAAGGTTACATTTTTTTCTCCTGACTAGGGATAAACATTGAAAGTCAACATTGCATATCAGTCACTGCAATAACGACAGTGGAAATATATAAATAAAAAGATCTGGCAATTCCTCAAAATAATAAAATAAAATAAAATACAGTTTCTTTACCTTGTGGCAAGGTAATACAGTACTTAGAAATTATCATTATCCTCTATGAATTAAAATCTGGATCTCTTATAAAAGTTCAACATGATTTGATTATGTGAAGTTAATGTACAACTGAGTACAGGCAGGAGAACACCTGGGCTGATGTACATGTGTTTCAAGCAGTGATGTGTGTGTGTGTGTGTACATCTATGAATACAGTACATGAGTAGTGTACCATAGGTATGTTTGTGCTCTGTATATATGTATATGTGTTCAAATGGAACTTACATCTACACTAATACAACAGTTATTTGTTTTGCATTCCTTTAACCACACAAAGATACCCCAAACTAACAGAGTTGCCTCCTGGGTACAGTACAGTACACTCCATACCCCTCTCTGATCTTTGGGGCAAAAAAATGATATACAAAGCAATGATTATAAACTGCTACACTATTGAGTATCTAATAAAAAAAGTCCCTACCCATAAAATCTTACAAAATACAGTCCAACATAGGAGGGAAAATGATGGTTGTAGAGAACATTACACATCTAATTAATAATAGAAGCAGAAGAATCAAACAAGCTTATAAGTTAGCTATAGAAAAATTGCATCACAGGCACAGATATCATGTAATTGGTGTGTTTTGCCATGGCACCAGGAACCCACATAAATATGAAGTGTCATGGGAGGGACATCTCAGTGACAAAGGAACAAGTGTCTTATATATATTCCAGAAAACACCCAGGAACTTGGAAATGAAAATTATGAAGAATCAAATTTACAAATACAGTATCATGTAATGTTTATACCCAAACAGTTAAAATGAGCACCCTAAATGATATACTATTTCAGCTTGCAAGTCTGCCAGTTTTAGGTTTCAGATCTTTCAATGCATATGTGTGGATAATGGGCAGCAGAACTCCTCCAGACACCACACTCTATATGCAGTCAGCCACTTCAGTGATGGCAGGTGCAGTATTCAACTCATCTGTGTCACCTAGCAATAGGATAGTACAGTATAATGACAGGCTTGGAGAGTTGAGACTATCCCTACGTAAAATATATCTTGTCAAAATATATGGGTGCAGTTAAAAAAAACTTTGGCTGACTGTACATCGACTTTGAAGAACTGAATCTGAATTCAATATGGGTCCCACACACCATAACAAAACACTCCATTATCATGTCATGCTGAGTGTGTCAAAATGTGAGTGAGTGTGGCATAGAATACAAATTTTGTACGCATCTCTTGTTTATATGAATGACTTCATGCATTATGTAGTCAAAATGTGGGCTTTTTTTTTATGTTTTATCTACATTTATATACAGCGATGCATAGTGTTGCGTGAAATGAGTTGCCAGGGGTCTGTTTCAATGCATGGGTTGGAAAATTCAATACCATACATTTCACCTTCTAACCTCTGCTGTTTTCCCTGACGCTAATACATTACTTTAGTGGGAACTGAGAAGTATTTTTGGAGATGGCACAAAGTCATGCTGCTCCTAAAAAACCTAAACATCAGTGACTCCTGTGTAAATTTATTGCAAAGGAACATAAATTTATCTTCAAATAAGTGGATATAATGGTATACAGTAAAAGTCCAAGAGTTCGAACTGCAAAACTTTGGAATACCCGATATTTCCGAAGGTTTTTGGCAGACCAATTACAGTATTCATCAATTTTTATTTGAAAAAAAAAAAAAAAAAATCCAGTGTATTGGTATAAATTAATCTTGAAGTACAGTACAGTATAAGATTCTTATGTCTATCTTATGTGACTCTAGTGCTTGGATTTAACATCTACACATATGGATTACACCTCAACACCTTCGGATATTTAATGCAATCTACAGGTAAGCACAAAAATGTGTTGTTTTAACTATTCTAATTCATTAATATTTTTTTCAGATATTAGAGCCATTTTTAGGTGTACAGTACAGTACTCCCGTAACTTCGGAAGCCTCGTGTTCTCCTGCCTTCTGAACTTTCGGACTTATACTGTATATCAGGCAATGTGAAATTAAAAGAAAAATGGAGTGTTGGTTTAACTATGAAGGGAAAGGGTCAAGAGGGGATAAATAAGGGGTACTAAATCCCTTTAAATATATTGCTAAGTTATAATATTTAGCATAACAAATGATCTTACAGTATAATGATTTTTCCACAAGCCAAGGAAAGGGTTTGGGAAATAATAATAATAAAAAAAAAGGGGGAGGGGGAATCATTTGTAGAAAATGACAGTTTTTAAAGAGGCTAATAATGTAGATGGTCATGATGCCTCCAAACCGTGCAAGGAAACCACTGACACCCCAGGATATAAAAGGTGCTTCTTACCCATAATGCCCTTCCTTTTGTCAAGTTAAGATATCCACACCAACTTAACCTATTGTTGAAGGCTTTCCTTATTTACCCTCTTTCTTTTCTACTGCTTACCGTAGTCTCTCCAATAAACATGATTTCAATGCTATCTATTATTCCCACTCTTGACTCAACATCATCCCTTACACCACACACTACAATTTCAGTTACACTTCCCCATACAGTATTCCAGATTTTCATTTCTTCCTTCCTTGTGGATTCTCTGTCATACTTTTATACTTTTCTAATCAAATTACATCTTCTTTCCCTCCTTTCACAGCACTAGCCAGTATACATGAATATCCACCATCTATAAATGGGCACAAACCTATTGCCCATTTCGTTCTTAAAACCCCAAACCATTCCTTATATTTATTTATCCTTCTTGACATTCCATCATTCACTTTTCTCCACACATCCTCATATCTATGCCCATTTTATTACTTTCTTGTTATATGCAGTCTTTCAATTTTAATATTATTGCTTTCAACCATTTTACAAATTTTATCATCTAGTTCAGTCATTCCTCTGCCAACATGTAACTTTAACACATCCCCACCATGTTAGAGGAAGTCTTGAAAACTATCAATCTTTTATCAAACCTATGCCCAAACTTCACTTTCTGACCTTCTGTGGTACAAAAATATTTGCTGCTTCCCAATTGTTTCAACTTTGATCTAATTAATACACCATACAAAGTACTGTAGGTAAAATACATGAACGACTGCAAGAAGCTTATAGTCAGAATGGTTATTGCATAGTTTATATATACTGCATGGTATTACGAAGTTAGGAGGAAGGGAGTTTTAATTGATTGGGTGGCTAGGAGTGAGAAAACATGAAATGAATGAATGCTGGGAGCCCTATTATATAACATTAGTATAGCTGTTGTGGCTCAGTTCTGCCTGGCATATTCAGTTCAGCTAAGCAGCTACATGTATACACTGCTTTGTACAGAAATTTCCATTATTGGAAGCTTAACTGTGTTAACAGAAATATTCCTTCTGGAAATTTGTATCACATTAGATGGGAAACATGGTGTTAAATTGTATGTTAACAGAGGTATGACTGAACTTAAATCAGCATTATTCACTTCTCTGAACCCTTTTCAAACTCTCCCAACATCACTTTCCTATCTTTCATACTTATCTCCAATAGTGAATAGTGCATTTGAGCCTCCTGTCCCTGTCTCTCTCTTTCTCACTTCTCCATTCGTCAGTCAGTCACCAACTTTCGTTCCCCCATGCAATTCATTTCTCTGTCTTCTTTGTTGGTTCTCCTCCTTCAATACTTAGACTCTATGGACATTGAAGAACTTTTTTCATGCATAACAGCTAACATCATGTGAGGAGGAGCCTTTACTCATAATATTTCACAATTTATCAAGAGGCCAAATGTTGTCAACAAAACTTCACCTCTGATGGTGCTTATATTATGCTTATTTTTTCCTCATTTCTACAACTTTACCTTTCAGTTATTCCCTTACCATCCCCTCCTATGCCCATCTACAATCCATGTTCCCCTCCTATTCACCCATGCTCCAATTCCCAGTGAATCATTCAGCCCATATCCCCTCCATCCTCCTGCTCATCCTCAGCCCCCTCCTCTGCCTTATCTTTGGCTCGCTCAACCACAACAGGCTGGTCCTGGAGTGTTAGACCATCCAGCTTGGTCAGTATATCATCACATTCCTCTATAGGGCCAGTAAAGCGTAGGAAGGCGAACCCACTGTGTCCTCGCCATGTGATATCCACTGGCTGCACCTTCCTCGACTGCAGGGCATCCTTCAGCTCACGAACTCTGCACAAATCAATCACACCTCTAAATTATTAGATTATTCAGGTTTAGTATCATTACATACGATATAAATACTGTATAAAAATTATTTATCTGCTAATAGGAAAGTTGCAATCAAAAGTTGTTGATTGGAAACAATATTAAATCAGTGGTGTTTCAAGCAACAAATTATCTGAAAACCTGTAGAGTGTCATCCTATGAATAGGACACACATGTGCACAGTAACTTACCGGTATTTTCATATGATTCCAATAATTTTTCATTAAAACACTTACCGGTAACCAATATTCTCAGGCTCATTTACTGAACTGTACAACCTTCTGTACTATTAGTGGCTCCCATTTAATCAGCATCTTCAAGCTCCTTGACATGTTCAGTTTCCAATTACAGTCAACCCTCGCAATAACGGACCCCCCAATAACAGATGATCAGATCAGATGATGTTCGCTCAGCTTTGCTTTGTCATCAGCGCTTTTTTTTTTTTATATGATCCGACACTGGACATAGGCTTAATCAAGCCCGTTATCGTGGCCCAGGTCAACTGATGCTCACACACACACACACGTCACGACTTCCGAACTGGTACCCAGCCATAGAGAGAGGGAAGTGAGGGCGATTCCCAAATACTGCAGCTGTTATGGTACCAGCGAGGGTGTTTTACGACGTTCGGTGTACCGTAAAACACCCTAATTCGGACATTTTTTACATATTTTAGAGAATAACTGTTAATAATGGTGCAATTTTATTCCTGTTGGTGTCATGTGGTAGCCAAGTAGAGTACCTACTAAATCCATATAATTTTAAAAATTAAGCCCGCTAAATTCATGTTTTTTTTTTCTTTTCAATTTTCAAGTGGCCAAAGTGAGGCAAAAAATTCCTAACTTCGGACAGGGTTATATTTTCCCTTTAAACATGAGAATGGTTAACAGCATCGATCTCTGTACATGCTGGCTGAACTTGGGACACCTGAGGAGTTTTTAAAAAATGTAAAAAATAATTAGCCGCATTCATGACCCGAGTTACACAAATATAAAAAAATATAAAAAAAAAAGCTTCTTATTTAAACACATCAATTGAGATCACAATAAGTTGCATCATATCACATTGTAGTGAGGTTTTCTTGGTATAGATCTAACTAAGAACTATTCAAAAACTTTTCTAGCTGAAAAAAAAAAAAAAAAAATCACTAAAATCTAAAGTTTCTACCTCACTGACTAAACAAATGCATACTGAAACAACATAATAGGCCTACATAAGGTACATAATAACATAATTCCAGGTACTAATGACATACACACCCCATTCTGGTATTCCTTGACTTGATTATATGTATAAAATATTATAACTAATATAAAAAAATTCTTCAAAATAAAACTCATTACTGGTTAAGACCCCATACTGTAGCAACTTACAGGCAATAACATTGGTACTGGTAGTACTGTAATGGATTTTCTAGAATATCAGTTAATTTGTAGGATTTGTCTAATGAGGAAATGGTAATGTCAGTGAGTAGGAGAGAGGAATGAAAGAAAACAAACAGTAATAACTTAGATACATAAACAAATGTTGGAATTCAGGAAAGTTCTGGTAAATTTCAATAGAAATGAAGGACACAAGACTGTGAGTGAAGTTAATGGGAACATAGAGAAACTTCTCTCATAGTGATAGAAGGGACGAGCTTACCTGCAGGTTGGAGGGACTTTGCCAAGGAAGACTGCATAGGTGATGGGTGGGCGGGGCTTCCTGGGTGCCTGGGAACGTCGTGCGATGTAGCGCTCCTCTGCTTCACTGTTGTCGTTGTAGTACTGGTGGTTGTAGTACACACAATTAATAAATAAGTACAACAGGTATACAGACACAGCTGGTTAAGCATGGTACACGACAGTACAGTCGGCAGCAGATATTCGTCCCACTCTGCTGTAGTGATGGGAGCCTGAAGGTCTGGTAATACGGTACGAGAGAGTGAGTGAGGGAGGGAGGGAAAGAGAGAGTGAGAGAGGAAGAGAGTGTGAGAGGAAGGGAGAGAGTTGTTGTTGTTTAGTTTACCAGCAGCACCCCTATAACTAATAGAGGGGGTTGCTGGAGCGAGCCTTTGCCTTAGGCGGCTCGCAGTGTGGCTGCTTGAAGACACCTATTACCTTGGTGGAGGATATGCTGTGATCACCTCCATCAATGTAGTTATTGGTGTTTTAAATATAAGGTGAGATGCTGTGACTAATGCCTCAGGAGCAGTATGATGAGGTATCATGGTGACCCTGTCTTATACCAATAGTGACATGACAGTCAAGTATGTAGTGAAGGAGTGGCAGAACAGTTGTCACATCACAGTAGCTACAACTCTCTTCAGAGTCAGGATTGAGTATCTGCCCTTTACACTTATACCCCAAGCGTAGTCTATGGAGATGTGTTGGTATGGTCCTGGGGACAGTCAATGGTTGATACTGGGACCATGTGGCTGATGGACTTGCTGCTGATGTACACTCTTTATGTCTCTGTTGTGACAAGAGGTGGGTGAGAGAGGAAGGCGGAGAGTGAGGGAGGGAAGGAAAGAGTGAGGGAGGGAAGGAGAGAAAGAGGTGGGTATGGAGGGAGAGTTATCAGTTTTGGTTTAAATGGCAATTACTAAAGATTGTTCGAACAGGGATACCTTAAGAATTCAGTTCTAGTATATACTGAACTTTAATGTAATAAAAGTGTGTAATGATAATAATATTGATTCTGAAAATCATATAATTATGTATTATTTAGGTGTATCCTATGATTATTATTGGTTGTGGACTCTCATGTTTTTCAAACTTAAGAGGAACTTTGAAACCAAATCAGCGTCGAGATAATGTTCCAGGAGTCATTCGAAGCTTTGATAACCCTAACTGAGATGTGAATATTAACTCTGTTTTAACGCTAACTCAGAACACTCTCCCTCATTCTATCCATCCCTACCTCAGTCTCTCTCATACAGCATTATCAGATCTCCAGACTCTCATTACTACAGCAGAGTGGGACTAGTTTCTGCTGCCGACTGTACCTACTACTTGAGTACTGCAACACTATGGATCAAAGGGGAGTGCAAATGAATCTGATATAGTATACATACATACATAGTACCAGTAATAATTGTTGAAAGTTTGGACTGGTGGATGTTAAAGACCTGAAAGGAATCTGTCATTGTTCTAACCATTTTAATGTCTTGGTAAAAATATGGGTACAAGTTAAGAACCTGTTCACATTCACCACTTCGTCGAAGATAACAGCTTTCTGCAGGGTAGTGGTACCAGTGGTGGATGTGGTGGTACTGGCAGTGAAGGTGGTGGTACTGCCGCCACCACAACCATCCCGTACCATAATTCAACCCTTACAATCCATCATTATCATCACCTCCTACTACCCTCTAATCCATATAAGGACCCTCTCCATTCCTTCCCACCCATCACCATTCTACTCAATTTCACTTCCTTTGGGCCAATACAAGTCTCCTTTGGGTCTTCAATAGTCCTTTCTTTCCTTCTTTTTCTTTTGTATTTGCTGTCCCTCCAGTCACCTTCCATTTTCCACTTGTAATGTCAATACTCTACATCAAATCTTATGAAAGCTCAGGCTCAGATGGTTTTAGTAAAATTATTATTCTTTAATTTATTGCACTTTCTCAACAGCACAAGGCCTCCCTACTATACCCAAGATCTCATTCTCCCATCATAACCCCTCATGTCCCATAGCCAAAACTCACCCCATCCCTCTGGTCCTCCTCCGGTCTGTCCTTGGCTCGTTCGACCACAACGGGCTGGTCCTGGAGTGTGAGACCATCAAGCTTGGCCAGTACATCCTCACACTCCTCCACTGGGCCTGAGAAGCGTAGGAAGGCAAACCCACTCCTGCCTCGCCATGTGATGTCCTCAGGGCGCACATCACGTGTCTTCAGGGCCTCCTTCAGCTCACGTACTCTGCACCCAGACACACACCATTATATACAAGGTTTCCTTCACTTCACACTCACACACATGTACAGTTGCCAAAAAAGAAATGCGACAAAAACTTAATTGAATGTGGCAAATCTGGCAGCTCCACCAGTAGTAAACACCCGAAGACATTATGAATGAAGCACCTTCATCCCTACTCCCTGCGTTTGTAGTTATACGATATAATTGGCTGATGAACTGAGTCATGAGACAGTCATATCTGCCTTTACATCTGTCAATACTGGATTACTACTAATTATTACATCAGATTGGAATTTAATATTGATACTCATATTTTGAAAAGTTACAATATAAAAATATAAAGTGAAAATATAATCATCATTTGTAAACCGTGATTCGAATAAAATAATTTGGCTGTGAGCAAGGTGTACCAGGGTGAGTGAAGTGAAGAAAGTTCTGTATCATGCTAACCGAAACTATTATGATATTGAGAATTTTCGTTGCTTAAGTATATAATATAAACTTTAATATTATTATTCATCTTACTGTAGTACGTTCTAATCTATTATATCTAGGTGTTATTAAAGTAAAAATATGTAGGCCTATACATCACCATACATCACTTTTTTGAGAAACCTCAGTAACATGTTGGTTCGAGATGGTACAGTATAAAGAATTTCAAACCAGTTAGGTTAACACTCTAAAAATGCCTGAATCCCAACAAAGGTGGTAAGAAAAGCATGGCTACGGTGACTGTGTATGAGAAGTGTGTATCATATGTTGTAAAGCAACAGACACAGAACATAGTGCAGACCTTGATGCTGGTGGGACCTTGCCCAAGAACACGGCATATGTGATAGGCAAGCGTGGCTTCCTGGGAGGCCGCCGGATGGGCTGCTCGTCATCATCCAGGTCTGCCGATCCCAGACGGTCCACCTCGTTAGTTGCCTCCACTGTTCGACGCACAATCCGATTCTTCTTATTGACATTGATAGTGACCTGGGGACGTGTGGAAGATCAGTGCCGGATATGTACGGGCAACCTAAGTTATGCATGGCGTCTGGGGATGCCAATTTGAATATTTTTTATGGCTGATAGCTGGATAGCTGAATATCTATAAGCCCTTAATCACTACAGTTCCATTGTTTTGTCTGTATAGATCAATATAGGTACAGTACCATACACTTTGCTAAAATCCCTTTTTATCCAAAAATGCCTAGTTAGTACAGTGGTTGGCAAATTCACCTTATAATTTAATCAACAATGTGATATGATGCAACTTGTGATCTCAATTTATGTGGTTAAAAAAGCTAGTTTTAGATATACAGTATCTCTTTATATATGTAAACCTTGGGCCATGAATGCGGCTAATTTTTTTTACATTTTTAAAATACTCCTCAGGTGTCCGAAGGTCAGCCAGCGTGTCTAAAGATCGATGCTGTTAACCATTCTCATGTTTAAAGGGAAAATACAACTCTGTCCAAAGTTAGGAAATTTCTGCCTAACTTCAGACACTTAAAAAAAAAAAAAATGCATGAAGTTAGCATGTTTAATTTTTTTTATTACTGTATATGGATTTAGTAGGTACTCCTCTACCTGGCTACCACATGACACCAACAGGAATAAAATTTCATTGCCAAAGAATCAAGATGGGCCCCCATTGCATTAATAAGTGTCTAGGTTCCACACCTGTACAGTAAGACTGACAACATTGACACTTTATAGACCCAAATCTTTGTCCTCCCCTGTAGATACCTATCAGTATACCCTCCCCTCCAGTACTCTGCCTTTAGGCCTCAGCAACATTCCCTTCCTCCTACTCCTCCCTCTATACCTTCTCACTGGCAGGAACAAACCAGCCATTATCTCTTGTGCTCAACTCCCTACTCATGAGTTGTAACTCTACAGAAAGTATGTAGAATGGCACTACTTTTGTATGTTTTGATTCTATGTCTTATTTTACATGCAGAGTATTTCATTATTACAAATATATTTCATTTATGCTTCCAGATCCCTTCTGGTATTTCACTGATTATTTTTTACACTGGTGTTTTATGGAAGAACAATTATACAAATGTCTCACTGGTGATCACACATTACACACTCATCAACATAACTGCAAGGGGTGGACAAATATTTAGCAAAGGTTTACTGGGGATTACCCCTATAACTATACATTAATAGATAACAAAACAGTGCAGTACCTACCAGTAATTTACAATGTGCTTGTGATACATGCTACAACCACAACATGCGAACCATCATCATTACCTCTTATCATTGTGTCTCACCATAACATGACATGAAGCCCCTCACTCAACAAAGGGATAAATGACTGCAAGATCAATTTGGCTACAGGCTATTGGGTCTGGTTCTCATATGGCTGGGGGTAGGTTATGGACAACACAATCAAAAGAGAGAAAGAAACAGAAATGATGTATAGAAACTACACCACAGCATAAGGAAAAAGAGAGAAAGGAGGGACAGAAGATGAACCAAAAGGAATTGACCCAGGACCTTTAGGTATCTCACCATCTCTGAAGGCAAGGAAAGAAGTACAACTACAGTATACCCCTAAACTTTCTCTGGTACTGCTGATTCATCTTCCAATTAACATACTGTAGCTTATTTATCACTGTGATTTAGTGTGACCACTCTGACGGATATACACTTGCCAGCCTTCATAACTAACACAGCACCATCACCAGCCTTCCCCATCAGGACAACAGTACTAACTATCACCACTACAGCACCATCACCAGCCTTCCCCATCAGGACAACAGTACTAACTATCACCACTACAGCATCTGCCCACATAGATTAAAAATCCACGACGTCCAGTTTCCAGGATTCTCCTTCACCCCATTATCTCCTAACCTTGTCCCAACTCTGGCATTGTGCTCATCCTTTTCAGGCTTTCTCTGCTGGTACTTATCACCAGTAATTTCTATGACTTTGTTTAATAATTCATTTTATTTTTTTAATATACCGTATATGTTCTGATATTGGACATAGGCTGAATCAAGCCCGTTATCGTGGCCCAGGTCAACTGCTGCTCACACACACACACATCACGACTTCCGAACTGGTACCCAGCCACAGAGAGAGGGAAGTGAGGGTAATTCCCAAATACTGCAGCTGTTATGGTACCAGCGAGGGTGTTTTACGACGTTCGGTGGCCTTATAGTTAGTGTCTGAAACTCAAATCGGAAGAGTAAATATTCTCAGGCCCTCACCTGAGAGGATCGATCTCCCGACCTCTAGGTTATGAGTCCAGAACACTAACCACTCGGCCACCTCCCCTTAAACTTCATCTGTATATGCTGTAGCAGGCAGGCAACCTTATGTTTATGTATAACATTGATCACATTCCAGGTTGACTATAAATATTGTCACATGATCATATTCCAGGTTGACTACAAATACGTATGGATTACTATTTGCACTGACTGATTCAGTTTAGCAGTTGTTTTGGGAACACACAAACACACACATGCTACACCCTATGACCTACACTAAATCTTTAGTCGACTTATGAGGTCTGGTCAGATGCCTCATATTGCCAACCTCTCTAATCATTCCTAACTCCTTGTAACAATTTCTCTATCACCACAGTGAATTAGCAAAAAATATTTTGCAGGAATACCACACAGCAGAAAGATCATTTCCCAGTTTACTGCATTTCAAGAAATAACAATAAAGTGAGAAGTCCAAGATCATGTTCAGTTTCGTGTGAGATGCCTAGACACATATCAATACCATTATTATAGGTAAGTGGCCTGGAGAAAGTAACTAATGTGGTTGGAGTATGGCGTCACCTGTATACTCGCCATTTTGATGTCATCCCAAAATGGCAGTTCAGAGGCTTTATTTTACTTCCCTGAATTATCAAGTCATGCCGACTCCACCTATTTCCTACCTTTGTGGTACCAACCATCACCATTACAGTGCTAATCATTACCACTATAGTACCAACCAACCATAACTACAGTGCCAACCATTATCACTAAAGTACCAATCAACCATCACCACTACAGTACCAACCATTACCACTACAGTACCAACCATTACCACTACAGTACCAGTCATCACCACTACTGACGACTACCTGTTATCAAGAGTGTGACGGCCTCACCTGTACATTTCTGTCGGATCTTCTCACCTGGATGTTCTTCTGGCCGCCTCTGTTGTCCTCGCTCTCAGATCCGCTGCTACGGGCCCTGCCACGGCCTCCCCCTGCACCCCCCCTGCCCCGCCCCATCCCACCTCGGCCCCCCCTGCCCCTCCCTCCGCCACGACCCCTTCCACTCCCTCTCATCTCTTCAGGGGGAGGTAGGTCTGCCCCCTCGGCCAATGTCACATCAACACCCTTCCTGGGAGATAAAGATTATAATCAGATTCTACAGCTGGTTATGTGACTCTTCTTCCTTAAAAATGTACTTAATATCCCTTAGACAACAGTGTTTTTTTTTTTTTTTCAAAGTTGATTGGCACCAGTTCAAACAAAATAATTTAAAAACAATGCTATTATATCTCTGATACTTGAAACAGTCTTTAACCTATGGACATGGGCAGAGCTTCCCTCCAACAACACATAGGTAACCTTGGTGATGAAGAATGATGATGAACATTGATGATGATGATAATGAATAATGATGATGATACTCACTCAGCCTCGCGGTCCCTCAGTACGTGTAGGATGGGCACCTGGCGGAATTTGTCAGGTGTGAGGAGGTTCCAGTAGATGCGTTGTGGGCGAGGGAGGGCATGTTGCACCTGGATCACCTCAGATGGGGTCACAATGAAGTCCACAGGGACATCATGAGGTCCAAATAGACGGTCAGGAAGGTCGTTGAACACCTGGAAAGAAGAGCAGCACTTGACAACACATATGTGTTCCATGTAACACATTTTTCATTTTACTTAGAACCATTAAATAATTTTGTCAATATGGTTTATGAATAAAAAAAAGCTTGGAAAAACATTTATAGTCTTTAAATGACTGACTGACAACAAAATAAAGCGCTGGGTGTACTGCATATTATAAGAATGGGTTACTAAATTATGCTTTAGCAGCTGATCATCAGAACATCACACATCATTAATCCCTATACGAAAGAAGATTACTATTGTATTTATCGTGGAACTCTGAACAAATTTTTTTGGCCAAAGGTGAACACTCCTGACATTTCACTATACAAGAATTATTTTATTTGATCCACAAACAACAGACACCTTACAAAACATACAAGGACTACAGCCACATGATTTGAAATGTTTCCTGAAAATCAGTCATCCTGAGTTAATCCTTACACTAAAAAGGGCTCTGATTGATTATTTCACTTTTGAAGGCTGATTTCATATCAGCATGCATAATTCCTAAATTACATCATCATCACCATTTCGTTTAACATCCTTATTAATCTCTCCTACTTTTAGTGGTCGTAGACAATCTCTTCCCTGATGTTCATTCTTTTCATGTCTTCTCTACTCTCCAGATCTTTTTCAGTCTTCCCACTGGTCTGCTTCCAACTACCTCCAGCTCTGGCATTCTTTTGAGTATATTTATGGCCCTCCTCCCTCCTCCTGACGTGGACATACCACCTCAGTACTTACATCACATCCTCCCTCCTCAATACCCACTCGTTGCACACTCCTTCCCACCTCACATTCCACATGTACAGTTGTGGCACATTGTCCTTGACCAAAGTGTAATGGGAAGTCTGATCAAGGACTATGTGCAGCAACTGTACCTCAACATCCTGCAGTCATATTGTTTTATTATCCTCTCCATCTCTTTAGTTGTTGGCTATGTCTCAGCACCATACAACATAACCTGTCCAGGATACAACACAGCACCCCATTCTATTAAACACATTATGGAAGACTGCAATACACACACACAACCACACAACATACACTCTCTGAGGGCACTGTGGGAAAGCCCGGTTCAGGCCATGGCCTTCCTCAGGGGCTCGGGGCTGCTCAGCCAGCCAGCTTGAGAAACTTCAACAACATCCATTCTCACACATGTACAGTAGATATTCGTGCTGTTCCTTAATGACCAGCAAGATTGTTCTCTCTCTCCGTTTTCTCCATGCTGCTGCTATTCTTACTCTCATGGCTACTTTCACTCCTGTCTTACAATATAACATCTCTCCTAGATGGCAGAACTGGTCCACCATCTGTAAAATAAACTACCACTATCTATCTGTCTCTAGTGTCTATTTTTCCTCCAAATGTTTCTGGCCTCCTCTCTCATACTCTGGGAATCTATAGTTATCTCCTGCTAATTCAATTATATACTGACGGCAGTTTTCCTTACGACTGAATTGTAACGTATCTATTGTATTCTAGAAAGTACTATAGCTTCACTGCTATTTCATAATGAAAAATATCATCTTCACCAGATGAAGTCACGCTCCTCCTACACCCACAAACCTTTCCTTCGCTGAGAGTTCTGACACACCCACCATGCACAATGTAAAGAAACCCAGGCCATTTCCAAAAGTGTTCACGACTGGAAAAGTATTCGGATATAAAGTAGTGGTTCAACCATTATGTGTAAGTCAGAAATTCATGAAAACCTAATTTTACAGGAAAATAATCCCCCTACAACAGACACCTGAATGTTCTCTAGCAGTCATAGTCACTCTCTCCATCACAATTTCACATCACTCTCTCTTTTATCATTATTACACTTGGAATCACTCTTTTGAAGTCTTTCAGTGTATGCTTCCTCCCCTTCTATTCTGTCCAATTTGCACACTAGCATCTTTGTAGGTGATGAATTTTTGCACTAGGGTGATAAGTCCACTACCAATGCAGTCAGCCCGATCCTGTCAATTGGTATAGAACACATTTTTGTCATATACTGTGGTGGTCCTGACCTGACAGTCATGGACGGTGGTGACGATGGGTGTCGAGTCATCAACAGCACACAGTGACCTCATCATGGCATACTCCAGGTCAGCAAACCCTTCACCTTTCCCAATTCTATGACCTGAAAAGCAAAAGGGTTTGTTACACCGGTTCTTTTAATCTTTCCTAAAACACACGTTTTCATACAACTCACACCAAATCATACACCTTATGTCAATGCAATGTTAATTATTATGATGAAAGGAAAATTTAGGTTGATATTTGATTGCGGCTAAACATACAGTACCTTTGTACATATCCTCTATAAAGGTAAGAAGCCTTTAGCCTATAGTCTCTCTACCAACTGAATTTAATGCTATAAGTCAGTCAACTCACTTGTCTATAACAGTATGCTGTATAGAAATGTGAGCCCAACCCATTCCAAGGACAACATCAACCAATAATACACTCCCACCCATAAGAGGGAGAGTAATGAGAAGTGGGGAAGATATGTTAGCTGGGTGAGAATGCAATTGGTGTCGAGTATGAGGTGGTAGACAGGGTGAAGGTAATAAATACATTAAGGTGGTTTGGACATATGGAGTGAATGCAAGATGGGGAGTTTGCATTAAAAAGTATTTATTTGGGAGTGAAGTTGAGGGACTTTGTGAAAGGCAGACCAATGGTCAAATGGGTGAACAACCTGGCTAATATGTGAAGGAGAGGAATGTGAAAGGAAAGGGAAAGTTTGACTAAACACAGAAGTAGTAACAGGGAGAACTGAAGATTCTTCAACCCCTTTGAGGCGAGTTCCCTGAGAGCGAGGTGTCAGAGGTATAGATAGATGGATTGGCAATTCCGTGAATCTTCTAACACCATGGCAGTACTGTACTGTACTGTACTACCTCCATGCATAGCAGTCTAACCCAACTACCAATTAATGACCTGATATCCATACAAGTTTACTGTGCAAAATATAGGACAATGTGTATGAGTATTTCAACCCCATAGACATCAGATGTGCTTTCTTTCAACTGTTTTGGGTTATTATGTGTTTCATGCCATATATATTTAAATAATGGGTGAAAACTGTAGGAATGAATGAAGAGAACCATACAAATGAATGTGCAAGTGTCTGAAAATCAAGCAAACAACAAAGTCAAAATAGTCATTTTTATATATTGCAATGTGAGAGAATCATTTAATCAAAGAATGAGAGGAACTACTCTGAGATGGCATAGGTACATCAAGAGAATTTATAACAAAGGTGAAAATATGGTAAGTATAAGTGAATGCGAGAGGCACAGACATGGAAGGTCTAGGTGAAGACAGTAATGTGTAACCTGGGACTGTAGTAAAAACTAAGGGATGGAAATGAATGAAGTATATGAACCTGACTCACGATGGATGATTCAAGTGGGAATTTTTTTTAACATGAAAAGCATGTCTGGGTTGGTTGTCCAGTTTTAACTTACAGATCACAGAACAGAGCCCCTCACCAAGTCATTTGAAGCAACTTTCTTGGAAATGTGATACTTTGAGGGGTTGGGGCTGATGATTTTGTTGACTTGAAACAGGGAATGAAAAAAGTGTTACCCATTTCATTAAGTTTTTGGCTCTCATATACCCTCTTGCTTTCTTCTCTTTGACCCTAGAATCTTTCATATCTTTAAATGAAAAGAGGTTTCAATGGTGATGCTTGTGGAGAAACCTGCCACAAACCACAACAGTTGCATAAGGGTTTAATATCCACCATATAGGATTTATCACTTGACAACACATTTCCTTTGTTTTTTAACCTTCACACTCATTCTTGGGCACAACTTGCTTCTTTTATATTTAATTGTATACTCTTATATCCTAACAACATGCAGGACTATGGATGAAACCTTTGTATGACCAGAAAAGACAGGAATATATACTCATGTAATCAGAACTTAAGTATGTAAAACAAAGTAGTGAGAGAGTGACCAGTGCGTGACACAGCAACGGAGCCGATGACAACCAGATCTATCTTGACATCGAGGTCAAGCCCGAGGGGTTTAGAGTACTTCTTCATGCCCTCCGTCTGTGCCATATTACGCAGCGTCTCTTTGCTCTCCCCAGACACATCGCCCAACTGGTTCAACAGGCCACTTTTCAGTCTAGGTGTTGGCACATACAGTGTCTTCCCTGCCTGAAAAGTAAACTCTCATAAAGAAAATATACCTCACAAAGAAAATATACCTTACAAAGAAAATATACAACATAAAATCTTACGGTAAGTTTGTTTTTCTATACCAGACAGTAAATGTTCATAATCATTATTGTAAACATTAACTATGACTGGCTTCAGCTTACCATGGGAAGGAATCACTTATTCATATGTAACTCATTTATATCAGCTATGAATAACTACCATTCCATTAAAGTTTCACTCCCTTCCAGGATTTCATCATTGGCCTGCCTAAGGTAGAAGCCATAGTGAGCACAATATGATTTAACCAATTGCAAAGTGGCCACAGGTGATGGAGTCAACGTAACTTTTTTCTTCACGTTACACAGTCATTCTTTAAGCAAACTAAAGAAACATGTCCTAATCAACAAAGCCAATAACTGTACTGTATAAAACTAAATATCTACACCTGGTATTGTGACTTAACAATTAATGCCTATGGGAAAATGCCTCCTCAAACTTCTCCAACTCATGTTAAATTCAATTATCAGCTCAGGCTTGTTTATCAGCTCAGGCTTAATAGAAGTCTCCCATTGTTTCTGTTTTCTCTCATTTGTTTTTAAACTGAGATATCTATTGCTTACATGGCAGCAAGAGCTACATGGATCCTGCCAAAAAATATTGTACAGTACAGTTCTTGGCCACTGAATTGTATGCTTATTGGGGAAGAACTACATTTATATCTGACACTGTGAGCTTAAAGACAGCTCATGGTCTAGTAAGTTGCAGTACCTGGTCAGGGCTGTTGGACAACCAGCCTTGTCTGGTTTGTGGTTCTAAAATGTATTGTTGAAGTTCTTCACTCATGCTATAAAATTAGTGGGAATAAGTTTGTTGTCCTCCTTTAAAAGATTATAGCTACCATAATTCAGCCTTGGGTCCCTGCACTCTTTAGTGGGATCATATGATAAAAATTATATCTATTTTAAATTTATGGTAATCCCGAGTCCCTGACAAGCATCACGGACAGTCTGAGAGACTAACTGTCAGAATTAATAACTCTATAGTTTAATAAGAGACCGATTGACTGACCTGGAGGGTATGAAAACGAACCTCCTCCTGGGGCTTGTCTGGGTTAACCTTAACTTGATGGGCAGAAGTGAAGCAGTTCAGGTCACAAACCCGCTGCCCAGCCTCACCAGCACCCTGTAACACACAACACAAATTACTAAACACCCTGAAATATTTGTTATCACTCTGCAATATTGTGCAACACATGAAAACATCACTCTACACCCTACAATGCATAGTTGCATCATAGTTGTGGTGTGAGTAATTTACTGGATGAGAGTAGAGGAAATTGATCTGATATGGTTTAAGTTTGTTAAAAGGATGGATGAAACTAGGGTGGTGAAAAGGTGCACAGGGAGTGAGCATTAAAGGCAAATGAGACTGGGAAGACCTTGGACAATATCGCAGGATATGGCGAGTAAGTGTGTAACAGAGGATGGATTAGAAAAATGGGTGAAACCAAAAGAACTTGCGCATGACAGGCATAGTGGAAGAAATTAGCTGGGAATAATATATGTGAATCTGAAATAATTAAGTCAAACATTTCCTGAAAAGAGTAGTGCACTCAAGCCATATTTTAATTTATTTTTTCTTTATATTAATTATGAAACTTTACTTTGGGTTTAGAAATGGGTAGGCATCTTCATTAGTATTCATGTAAATGAATTAGATGAACAATTAATTTTTAAGGACTAAAGACTTAAAATATTCGTTTCCAAGTGGCTTTAAATTGCTTCTATGAGTACTCATAATAGAACCCCCAGCTGATTAGGCTTGCTTCGCTCGCCAACCACCCACCATCACGCCACCTATTGGGGCACCATAACAATCTTTGTCCCCGGGCGCCAACAGCCCTCGTGACACCACTGCATACAGGCCTGAATATTTTCCAACAATTATAATAATGTTGCATAAAAAGGTATATATGTTCTGCATATATTATATATATAGTTCTGAATGCAACTAAACAATACAATAAGACTTTCTACATAAGTATGTTAACAATCTTCTTAATCTAATAATTTGTTCTAATATAAAAAAGCTGTTTCATTAATTTGACCAACCATTGTGTAAGATATCAGTTGTGGACATTCACCTTTTGCTACAGGAATTTAAACATATAGTAATATGCCATCTCACCTTGAAGTTGGGGATGCGGTTGGTGACGGGTCGAGGGAAGTTAGCCAAGTCATTCTCTTCTATGTAGTTCCACACTTTCTCCCGAATGTCTTGTTTGGTCAGAGCTGAGGACAAGTTATTATCATTAGCCCTTTTCTGCTCTGACACTGAATGAATGGACAGCTACTTAATTAAACAGCACTAGACTCTTTATGGGATACAGAAATTTCTCTCTGAAAATCCCTCAAATACTCCAGAGTATAATAGACTGAGAAATCTCATGCTGTCAATATACAGTACAGGATAAGTCTCACAAGAGTAAACATAAATATACCGGTAAATACAGTAAATACCTATCTACCTGTCTGTCTATCTATCAATCACCTGCATATTTCTGATGCCTACTATTCGTTCCAGCGCAGGACAGAGTGTTTGATAAGTGTAGAGAGAGAGAGGGAGATACTTACTTGGTATGTCAGCAATCTCCACACCATCTTTAGAGGTAAACATGGCAGCGGTGGTTTCACTACACACCTGTGGGCAAGCGAGGACAATATAAGTCACACCACATTACAGTAAATTATGTGTAACTTCTATTAAACTAACAATTTCATTTGTACAATAAAGGTTCACCAATAATAAACTACAGCTACAATTTCTATCAATACAGTTTGAAATGCCTGAGATGATTACTGTACTGTCTGACCTCTGTTAACCTTTAAACCACAGATGACAATATATGTCGTCAACGCAATTTACAAATTACATGGAGGGCCTGTAATAAGTTTAGAAAAAAATAGTACCATAGGTACCCAGTACCAATTTGGGGGGAAATGCTTGCTATTTATGGATTTTTGCAATTTGTGGAAGGTGTCATTCATGGGTTAACTTTACTACTGTCAGTGGTGGCTGCATCACACTCATATTTTCATCTGATTTTCCTTGAAAGTCTGTTGCTCTCTCACCAGTTCATTAGACTTCTGCTAATTTTACACATATCATATGACACATCTGTATGACCACACACTATACTTTATACTAGTAGTGTGCTGTATTTCTCAACACCTGCAATCAGTTAATATCAAACAGGTGTTGTCCTTAAATTAATATACACCAATCCTCTGTATTTACAGTACAGTACTATACTGTATAAAAGTCATACCAGTACAGTTCATATACATACACAAATACATACCCAATTGTACTCCAAATAATGTACACCGTATTTACTGTACCTCACAACAGACACACCAGTAGAGTCTTCACACACACACAACACATATGCATATACACAAAATGCCCAGTGACATGCAAATACACATTGTATATATTTGTGGTAAAGGCCTGAACAAGCATGCATAACCCATAATTATATACATACTCTACAGGCACACTAATAAATGTGCAGGACAATAATACCAACACCCCATATTTGAATGGTCAATCAATAATGTAGCTTGCAAAATTGAGAGAACCTATTGGGAATACTCATACCGTCCTTTACAGTATCTGCCCTTTTATTGCTGTTACAGATACTGTAATATAATTTGAAGAATACAGTAAAATCATATAACTCCTGCATGAACATCATATTCAACATATGATAAGTTGAAAATATCCAGCATTGATAACATGGCAACAGTTACTATCATCAATGACAATAAAACCCTGTATCCATGATATACAACTGTCATTTCATAAAGACCAAACATTTATAAACAAAACAACAACAGAAATTAAGCCCATCATTCAAACATTACACCAATACTTGCATTGACAACAAAACCTACCAAACTTGCTCAGGGCAAAATGTGTGTTCTGGGTTTATGATTATGACCGAACAGGAACTAGGTATGCAGACACTGAGTTTAAAAAACCCCAATTGGTTGTAACCCCACAGCAGCCTGGAAGTTCATGTTCATACCAGTGGGAGTGATTGGCGGCACAAACACTTTCTTATCAGGACTTTACTATCACCCAGCAGTGTCTTATCTGCACACTGCTCCAGACTGCTTCTCTCACCAGACAGGTACCTGCTGACGTGGAGTATTTACTGTCTTGCCTACTCCTTCACCTCCCTCTAAACTGCTCCCTCATATAATTTTCATTCATGATCATTCTTCACCTGCATTTGCTTCCAATGCCATCCCGTGTTCTATTTCTCCCTCACCCTCATTTTCAACCAGTAAGAAATTCTCTACAGGACTCAGACCCTCACTGTTCTTCATAAATTTTCCTCACCCCTCCCTTTCTTCCAATACCATCCCTCATTTAACTTCTTAACCTCATCCTCACCTTCCTCTATCACCATCGTCTTCTTTACATTCCTCCGGATATGAGCAATAATGGAAGGGATTTGACATCCCTTCAGTTCCATGTCAGTCCTTCTTTTGGTTCTTTGACTGACATTCCTATACTTCTTTTTTCTTTGTACTTGCTATCCCCCCTCTCTATCTCTTCAACTGTCCCTCCACTAATGCATGTACCCAGTAGGATGCAGCCTAACTGTTCTTTCCTCCACTCTCAGCTTTCACCGCCTTCACCCTCTTTATTGCTGAAATTTTGAATCTCTTTCTCGCCTTCCTCCATCATCACCCTGACCTTCTTCCATTATCACCCTCTCCCTCCTCACTTCTTTGACCTTACCTTTCTCAACTATCAATTTTACTGTCACTCCTCCATCATCATTTATTTCACCTATTACAGCATCCTTGAGTGAAAATGTTGTAAATATCTGTATACATCAGTGCATGGTGTTATCTGTGAATGCATGCTTGTGAATTTTTATCTAAATCTATCTTTACAGAATTGAATTAATTTTGTAATGTCCAGTCATCATTTACTGTAATTTAAGCCTCATCATATGGCACAGTCCAAGTGCAAGAACTACACAATACAATACAGTGGGTATAATTTACTGTTACTGTTTTGGATTTGAATAAGTATCCTGTGTTACTACAGTAAAGTCTCGCATCTCATGCATTTCAATCCCATAATAAAGCGCACGCATCTCACGGGTTTGTACTAACGCATCGTGGTTGGAGCTTTTATTTTACAAGCAACTTCCATGATAAAATGAACAGAGAAACTGATTCACAAGTGGAATTGAAGGAAATCGAAGCATCTGTATAATAGAGTGAAAGTGAAGAAGAATCTAGCAACTCCATCACTTCACCCACCACCACTACCCCTCCCTCCTCCCGCACCTCATCGTCAACCTCTGCCTCTCACACAGACATTGCTACTCATACTATGAAGGAATTTTGGAAACAGCATGCATTACGGGACAAAAATTTTGCTGCCAGCTGACTGATTTAAGTAATTCTCAAATAACATTACTAGAAAAGTTTGATGTTAGGAAATTGATGTACTAAATCTTCTAGCCGTTATAAACCTTTGATGTCACAGTGGTGTATACATATTCCAGAGGCCAACTGTACATACAGTATGGATGAGATATTGATTAGTTTGGTACTCACACAATCTGCATCAGGTCAGGGTTATCACTGATACCAAGGCTATCTTTCCACCTCCTTTTGACTCCCATCCCATCCCTCTCCACCAGACTCATACAGTACAGTACAGTACTTGTAAACTAAAACATTCATAAACAGCTTCATCAAACACTTACTGGTAAATTTTTTTCCACAATCATGAATATTCTACAGCTAACAGTATGTCACTGTTAGTAACAAAAAAATCAACAAATTTTTCCCCATGTCCTATATGCCATACTAACCTTAAAGCACACTACTTATAGAAGGTTCAAATCCCTGCTGAGTTCTCCCAACTCATCACCTTGAGTAGTAATATAATGTAAAAATACAGTACTGTACAGCACAAGGGTGAAAAAAATCTGTATTTACAATTCTTTATTATAGCAAAACAGACATTCTAGACAGGTGCAAATAGAATGTAATGCATTTAAATGCCTTCCAGAATTAAAATTAAGTGCAGTATTCAGCACTGTGTATAGAACAATAGACAACAAACTACAGTATTGCAAATACTACTCAAGTTTATAAATCACACCTAAAATATATGTGTCACTTACAACAAGACAAGGTAAATCTACATAAATTCCATCACACTCTAAAAGATCTTAATTTCAGTATAGCATGTTGCAGGAACCTTGTGAGAATAATTGCAGAGCTTAAAATAAAAACTGAAAGACTTTTAACCAAAAATAACAATTCACTGTACAGTAAAAGTCCAGTAATTCGTCCTCCAGTACTTCGGAAAACCTGTTTTTCAGTCAGTTTTTAAAAATAGTCCCATTCCGAAAGTCTCCTGAATTTTCGGCATATTTTCCAATTGGTAACTTAGCAGAAACGGCAGTTTTGAAACAGCGCCGCGAGGCACGAGTCAGCAGTCATCACGCACTTCATTGCCTTAAATTTGCGTTGGCTACAGTCTGTTTGTGTCTTGTTTTCTAGTAAATATTAAAAAAATATATAATTTGTACAATGTATTAATATTTCATCAGCTCTAGTATTAAATAGTATTAAAAAAAACACTACAGTAGAAAAATAATCCAGTGTTTCGTGTTATTCAATATTTCGGCAGCTGTTTGGTCCCGAAGGTGACGAAATACAGGACTTCTACTGTATTATTTTGAAAATTGAAATATGTTCTGTACAGTCTCTATGGTAGGGATATTCAACTACAGTACTGTACTGTACTTCAGGATGGGGACCACAATTTGAAAATGAAATTAACAAAAAGGACCATCAGTATTTTACCACTACATATTTCCAAATTAAAGTAATTACTATATTTTGCAGAAAAATCTTCAAGTTAAGCACACAAAGATTTATTAGGCTATATATATATATACATAGGCTAAATATATACTGTACAGTATACTGTATACAGTATATTATTTAAATAATTGCCCTGAGTCAGTGAAAGTGCTGATGAAAATACACACGAGGGCCGGATTCAGCCAGTGGATCGCCATCTGAGTAGCCCTGGTCTAAATAATATTAATTTGAAAACTATATCAAGTCTTAAGCAAACTTTAATCCTCGTTAGGAAAAGTGAAAAAAAAAAAAAAATTAACACCCATTATCTTTAAGACACCCAGCATCAGAACCAGTGAAAGACAATTGTCAAGTCTCTGAAGTACAGTACAGTACAGTACAGTACTAGGTTGGCCTCCTACTCAGGCACTAACAACTCTAACTGACATATCAATTTCCTAGTAATATGTGTCATGGGAGTTCATACAGTAAACACTCATTAAACCAGACTATAAATAATTTCCAGCGTCACTAACTCAAGAGCTGGGGGTGATTGTTACTTATAGTGGTTCAATATGGAAGACAGGCTACCTCTGTGTCAACCAGTAATTGCATACAGCATTTTCTGAAATTTCTCGTGTTAGTTATCGATTCACTGTAGGCAATGCAAACTTCTCATATTATTCTTCAGTAACAGCATATAGCTAATCAGTTTTGAAAGAAACACAAAACAGTCTTTCTTTACTAGCCTCATATTTAAGGCCTCACTTTTATTTTTTGTTGTATATTTTTTTTTTTTTTTCAATTACCGGTACCAGTATGCAACTTCTTGTGAAACTGAATGGTGATATTAAAAACTTAAGGAATTTTACAAATACTGTACAGTGTATTGGTGTGGACAGTCTGCAGCACTATACAGTGCTACCCCAAAGTAGACTGGGGTTATGTACCAAGCAAAATTAATGTGTTCACTTATTTTTCATTATCACTGAAATTTTCAGTGTTGGACAATGCATGCAACAATATAACACTCTCATACCATAAAATGTATCACATAAAATCAGTTTAATCAACCTTCCATACCTTAGTCAGAGATAAGCAACTTTGATACAAGGGACAGTTGATAAGAGATGGAAGAGCAAGAATAAAAAGGGAAGGAATAGAAAGAAAGAGAGTAGGCCTACAAGAGTAAGTAAAACAAAGTGCAAGAGAAAGTGAAACAAGTAAAAAAGAAATAAAGCCACAGAAACAAAGAGAAAAAGAAAGGCAGGAAGCAAAATTATCAAATATATGTAACAAATGTCATACACCTGGATTGCCTCTCAATAGTGCAGTGCCAAGTGCTTGGCTTAATTTTGTATCAATTCTATTTTGTTTAGCTTTATACACAATATAAAATGCTATTATTTAAGAATGGTACAATTTCAATCCCTTTTATTTTCTTATAATTATTATTTGTTGTGCTTCCTCTCTTTTTAAAAGAAAAAACTCTTAAAATCATGCAATAAATAATAATATATTTTATTGCTAAAGCGTATAAATGGGTACAGTAAAAGCATAGAATAAAGCATAAGATATAAAATGGAGTGCAACCTACCAGTGCCTATAATGAACAAATTTAAAATTTATAGTACTGTAGGTACTGTATGATAGTTTTATGTCATTTGTACTGCTGTATCAGGGAAAAAGTTTGAAGAGGATAGGGATTTATTGGAACATTTATTGTCCTGTATAATACAAGGCAATGAATGAACTACTAAGAGTGGTCTAATAATAATGTGTTATGATAACATAAAATTCCTTTCTTAACCCTTAAAGAGCAGGTTTATTCGAGAATGCCAGCTTACCAGCAGTTCATAAAATTCAGTTGTTAATGTACCTGCTTATGTAAAATATAAATTAAACAATTAATTAGAATATATTAAAACATATAGGACTATACAGTACATACATAAATAAGATAATGGGGTAGAGTCATTGCTATCACAAACAGTGATAGCCTAATCAACTATACATGAAGCAGAACATCAGATTCTTTTAGAATCTAATGGAATGCCTACACCTTATGTTCTACAGATATTTGTAAAGCTAAGAGTGTGCATCTGAGTAGAAATCTTCTATACATATACATATTTTAAGGGCAGAGTATACTTTTGGTACATTGGAGTGCCTTGATTCCTCCAAACTCCAAAGTATGCCAGCAAAACAGGCCCAAGTGAACAAAAATAATGGTGTTCTGTTGCTTGGAATAGTTTGGAGGATTCAGTTGCTCCAGATTTAAGAACACTTAAGGAAGAGTTTAGGCATGTGATTGTGACTTATGGTAAACACCGTCCAGAAAACAGTGCACTCACTGGTATGCACAGCATTGTGCCGTTGACGGTGAACAAGCAAAAAGTCAATCTGTATAGGGGGCCTAAGGACTGAGACTCACGGATGAATAATGAAGAAAGTAGCTTCATTTGTGATTTGATCTTTACACACATCACAGAAAATCTTGTCTCCAAGCTGGAGTTGCCAAGTGGGGTATATCATCAACATGGACAGTTAAGACAGTGTTTGGCAGGGGAGATGGTGTGTGAGTGTAAGCAAGGCGACTCATTGTGGGTCTGGTCACACGGCCTGGATCCCTCTCTGCCTCTACCTTTACACTGATTTTTATCTTCTCCAGCCTCCTTGCCTGTTCCTCCCTCTGCCTCTCCTCTCTGGCCCTCTCTTCTCTCCTGAACTTCTGGTACTCCTCGTCCCTTTCCCTGAAGTTTCTCCTCCTGTTATGGTTGTTACTCTGCAGTTGTTTTCTGTAATCTTCCTCCTCTTGTTTTCTTTTCAATTCCAGTTCCCTCTGTCTAACTTTTCTTTCATGATAGTCTTGAAGCTGAGATTCCATGACTTTTCTCTCTTCATCAGTGAAAGCCATAATTCTGTGCCTGGGTTGTATATCACAGCTTCTACTGCCAGCTGTTTTTGTCTGCACATCAGCTGGAACTTTTGTCACCTTCCTCACTTCACTTTGCATTGATTCTTTCCATAGAGCAAGCTTCTGGTACCTCTTCTCACGTTCTCTCCTCAAATTTTTCTCTTTTGCCTGCCTTTCTCCTTTCAGATTTTCCTCCACTGCCACCTTGTCCTGCATTGCTTTATCTAGCTGCTCCATTTTCCTTTGCTCCTTCTCACTCCTCCACTGGATCAACTGTCCTTTCACCACATGCTTCTCCCTCAGATATGCTTCATACTTGGCTGCATGATGTTCTATTTCTTCCACAGATTTGTAGGTGAGTAAAGTCTGCCACTCCTGTAGGCGCCTGTGTGGAAGTCTGTACTTCCTGTGAATTTTAAGGAACTGTGAGTGGTCTTTGGTTTCCCAAGAGTGTTTGAACTTTGGCATTACAACTGTGCATTCAACACCTTCTGTTTTCTCAATTTCAGTATTCTTGTTCTGTTCATCATTTAAGTCATCAATCATATTAATATTTAACACCACCTGCATTTGTGATTCTTTTTCTGTTCCTGTGTTCTCAGCCAAGGCCTCCTTTCCATATAACTTCTTTTTCAATTCTGGGACACAGTTACTTTCCACAATAAGCAACTTATTTTCATTGCATAATGCACCACTATGAAAAATTGGACATTGCACATTTTCTGTACCACCACATTCACAGCTGCTCCCTTCACACTGACAATGCTTCCCCTTTGTCCTCCTGGATGGCTGGTGTTGCCCTCTCTGAAATTTCACCCTTGTTGACTCTTCCTCACTCACCAGTTGTCTCAGTTCTTGAATTTCCCTTTGTAGTATACTTTCCTCCCTTTCTAAATCATTGTACACTATCCTTCCTTCCAGTTTCAATGTTTTAATTTTCTTCTTTATCTGTGTAACTTGGGAGGCTATCAGCTTTGCCTTGTCCACACTTGCAGCGGGGCCTGCAATTTCACTCCGGCCATGAATTATGTCTTTCAGCACTTCGATTTCCCCGACAATAGTTCTGATAACTTCCATCACTATGTCCCCAACACCTAAATTCGGATAGGCCTAGGCTTTAATCCTCCTTAATGAGAGGTCTAGTCATGTAGTGAACCATAAAATGCTGTACAGAACCAACAGAATGGTATAGGCATCAGTTTACAATTGTACTAAATTATAAAATTTATATTGTACACATTTTCTTTTTCATAACTGAAATGGAAAAACAAAATAGATTCTAACTCGAATAATCATGTACGGTAGGCCTAAATGCCAGTTCATTAACCCAGTATACAATATACAGTATACAACTAAGCTGGACAGATTCTTGGCCTCAATGGGATGCTTAGAACTAGAATAACAGGCCACCTGCAGTTTTCCAATTGGTTTGTTCTGTGTATAATTTATTTAACATTCAGTCCCTCACTGGACACACAAAATGTTTTCCAGATTTTTATTATGTATCGGTACCATACATATTAAGTTGTGTTAAATATGATGAATAAAATGTGTTATTACCACCACCACACTACTATAAACACAACCATACATTACCCTACCACACCCAGTCCCCACCATAACACTATAACACAACTACTGTACTCCCTACCACACTAATACCATCACTATCACTCCACACTATAACACACCTACCACATTTCAATAAACACAACCACTCCCCACCACACTACCACACAACAACCATAACTACAACCTACCACCTACTACCAGTACCACAACCACTCCCACCACAACTACAAGCTATCATACTACCAGTACCAAAATCACATGCTATCACACTACCAGTATCACAACAACTACACCCCTACCACACTACTATAAACACAACTACACACTACCACAACCACATGCCTACCACACAAGGCTAACTTACCATAAACACACCGATTACATCTATTACAAAACACCATACTGTCACAACCACATGCCCTCTACCACTACAACCACAATTACACACCCACTACAACCACAACTGCACACCCACTATCACTACAACCACAAGCCCACTACCATAAGTTACAACCACACACCCACTATTACTATGTTACAACCACAACTTCACACCCATCACCATTTACTACAACCACAACTAATGTTACATGCCCACTATGGTACCTCTACTATAACTACAACTAAAACCTTCATAAAGGTATTGTACATTATGTTAACTATATGATGACTGATTTTCATTATATTTCATAAGGAGGAACGCTTCCAAAGATTATCCTTATGTTACAACCACAATTTCATGCCCACTACCATTATGTTACAACCACAATTTCACGCCCACTACCATTATGTTACAACCACAATTTCACGCCCACTACCATTATGTTACAACCACAATTTCACGCCCATTCCCATTATGTTACAACCACAACTTCACTACCTCTAACGTTACAACAACCACAACTTCACGCCCACCACCACCACTACTACAACCTCTAACGTTACAACAACCACAACCATACGCCCACTACCACAACTTCATTACCACTACTACAACTTCACGCCCACTATTACAACTACACGCCCACTACCCATAACTTACTACATACACACCAAAGGTACATTAGAGATACAACCACACACATAGCCTACACAGTTACCACCAAACCACAAGTCCACCACCACAACAAATATTTGGGAATGAAGGAAAACGGACCTCACCATAATAGTATCTACCATCCCTGACCTCTTTCTTATATCCTATTTCTACCCTATTTCAGAGCTTGTCCCCTCGTCATGTAGGCCACAACCCATCACCAATGTCTCTAGAAACCTTCAAGTGTGTAATTAGCGGGTGATAAGGCATGGTAATCTAGACACGAGGGAAAATCTGTAAATAACTCACCCTGGGTTGATGTGCGGGTGATCAGCTGCCAGTGAATGAGGGACCACGAGTCTAAAACCTACAGAAATAGCATTTGCCTTTTCTATTTCTATTTTTATTGTTACCTTGCCTGGCTATTTAGTTTACCCTCGAAAAAGGCTTATTACATTAGACGATACATTGCCGTTTCATTTGACGTTTATGACGTCTCAGACCATGAGTCTAAAACCTATAGAAATAGCATATTGTTTTTTTGTTTTAACCACCATTACCTCCTTTGTTACTTACTCTTACATGTGAAAGAAAATCACAAAATAGACCAACTATTATGTATAAACTTTTCAGTTGACAGCATTTTATTTCATACATCCACGCTTTCATAAACATACGTGTTCTACGGAAATAGCAGTGGTCCCTATTCTTTTTGCTTGTGCATCTTACTCATTGCCTTTTCTATGGCTATTTACTTTTTCTGGCAAAGATGTGCATGAGAAGAGACAATACTGACTGAAGTTATTTGAAAATCTTATTTTTTATATATAATTATTATGTATTATATTGATAAGGAGAATTCCGCAACTCTTTCGTCTCCGTTCACTTAAATGAACCGATTCTTTCGGCTCCCAAACGGCTCTTTCCATCTAAATATTATGTGTTCACTCAATGTCATGGAATTTTGAGTTGAAATAGCTGGAACCATTATGAATAATTATTCAGTATTTACACATAACTGAATAATTAAGTAAAATTATTTATTACAGCTGCACCTCGGGCCACATCATCGCCCACATGATCAAACTTAAAACTCACTAAGGGCCGCAAGATTTATGTTCAGCGAAAATGTAGAAATTTTAAGTGCTTAATGGTAAAAATATAGTACTTAACTTCAAGTTCAAGTTAAGAGGTCCTGTAGAGGGCTGCTGAAGGGCATCATAATATGGGGGGGATTTAGAGAGTCGAGAATGGGGTGTGAGGATGGATGATCTATTGGGGATGGTGATTGGTGTTATGGAGAATGAGCTTGTACTATGGAGAGTCTGGTTGGGTGTAGACTGGTTTGGGAGAGGAGTGGATGATGCAGAGTTAAGGGAAGTCATGTCTTGTTGTCGGTTTTGTGTAGGGGAGGTCGCCACTTCCAGCAACAATGGTGTTCCTCAGGACTCTATTCTAGCACCTATTCTGTATTTTAAATTATCTTATTTTCTGTACTTTCCCCTTTCGACTAATATGCCATTAATTCCGGTAATTTCACACTACTAAATTCCATATGGCTTCACAATCACTCCACCTCAGCTTCTCACCATATCATGCCTTACTTCTGAAAATTCCATATGGCTTCACAATCACTCCACCTCAGCTTCTCACCATATCATGCCTTACTTCTGAACTTTTCCTCATCTTTCAACTCCATCAAATCTTCCAAATGACTATTTCTGAAGGTGGGTGTGCTGTGCAGATACAGTGCTGTCTTTTTATAAGGGTCTCAATTATACCTACCCCTGTATGACTCAACCTTCACAACACTCCTCATCAAAGTGGAATCAAATGCCTTCCATATTATCAACCCACTTCTTTCTGATTCACTCTAGCCATTCTCCACCAAAAAGTTGCATCGCTTTCTCTCTTTTATCGCTATTATTCTGGAATTTGCTCCTGAACTCTGTGTGTGTTTCTTCCCATCTGGACAGCATGCAACACTCGCCAAGGTATTCAGTCTTGCTCTTTTTCTGTCTAATTTTCTACTGCAAAAGTTAAGTGTGATTATTACTCTCAGTCTATAATACATACACAACTGGTCAACAGCTAGACTTCTTGCCTATAGTCTTATCTTTCTCAATATAGAGAAAAAAAGTTTTGTATGAAACATGAACTGCAGTTTGTTTCCCACTTGATATTCATGTACAGTATTTCAATGAACCAATATAATACTGATATCAGACTGTGATTAGTGGTAAAATTTCTCACTAATCTATTATAATTTCCAGAAATCGATTACTAAACAATAATTCCCAGCATGAATTACACATTAAATATACCGTATATCAATGAAACGTGCCTTTCAATGGATTTTAGCCAATACATACAGTATTAATAAATTTTATTGTCACTGCATTAACTCAATAGATATATGTTACACAGAGGTAGTTGAAAATCAATGGGCACCTGTATGTACGAGCAGAATGGAATGTTGGGGTTTCATGTATACTATAGTCTAGAGTCTAGACCATGGTTTATAGTCACTCTAGACTGTGGTAGTACAAGTAATTGATTATTGACCACAAAAGTAATAAATAAAATTTACTACAGAAAAAATAGAGTATCGCCCATGTGATGTGGGAACTAAAATTATAATAAAAAATTATCAGAGCAGCACATGATATTGGGAATAGCACAACTAACTACACCCTTGTCTACCAAAAGTTAATTTCCTGGCCTGTTTTAAAGATTTCCTTTCTAAAAAGATAAAACTAAATATTACCAATTCCTCTACACTACCATGAAAATAGACTATCTCAATACAGGTGGTTGGATGTGCAACAATGTAAAATATTCAGGATCCTTAAAAATACCAATATTTTATTCCATTAAACAATCTAATGATAATAACACCCTCAGAAATACAAGGCATCAAACATTTTGCTTCTTTGGTAAAGGTTTATCACCTGCAGACTTTTTTCTTTTCCTTGATGCATTTCCCTCACCTGTATTGCCTTCCTCCTCCTCCTCTTTCTCCTCCCAGTTCCTAAAAGTTGGTTCCTTTTGAATGCTCCTTTTCCCTTTCTCAGTGAATATGGCAGCTGCAGTGAGAGCGTCCTGTTTGTGTTTATAGAGGAGGTAGTACGTCCACACAGCAAGTTCCACACGGTGAGGTGTCCACTTCTCAGTCTCAACCTGAAGAATCACACAAAATACACCAAGTTCATTCATTTCCTAAAAAAAAAACCAGACTAATTAAAAAGACAGAACAATATGACACTGTCTTCAAATTATTATTATTATCATTAAGCTATCAAAGTCACCCCCCAGGGTGCACTGGATCTACACAAAATACCAAAAGGCACTGGAAGGAAGAAAAGGAAACAAAGTTAAGGAAACTGGCTACAAAGAAGCCAAGAAAAATAAGGAAAAAAACTACTGTAGTAAACAGTCATTCACACGAGATTACACTTAATGGCGCGATGGTACATACACAAACAGCGTACAGTACCTGATTCTTCTGTTCTGAGGTATTTAGTCTGTGAGCTAGATCAACCATCTCCACATTGAGAAGCTTATAGTCCTTAAGTTGGTATTTATGGTTCTTGAGTGCTGGAAGGGATGCAGCCACTTCATCTGCATAGAAGCTGAAGTATTGAGGTACCACTGCTGCCAAGACGGCCGAGGCTGTGGCTGGTCCCACTCCCTTTAGTGCCACTGTAAAACATCAGAAAATCATTAGAAAAACATTGCTCTTTCAATATGGAAACTTTACTCTGGTTAATGCTAAGTAACAACTTTATTTGTCACTGGGAAAACCACAGGCATAAGAGGTTAAAGCTTTAAAATTTCAAAAGTTTTCCTAGACAGGCAACTTTAACCCAATTTAATGGGTGATTGATTGATATTAGGGACCGCAACAGCGAAGTCATATGGCGCTCGAGGAAAGTGATTGAGAGGCGAGACAGTAAGATCAAAAGGTAGCAGATAAAAAAATGGAAGGTTGGTCGCTTTTAGAAGCTGGGATACTAGGGAACTATTCATAGCCCCATACCCCAATTTAATGGTCACTTAACCAAGAATAATAATGCAAGGTAGCCCAGGCCTGGTCAACTTACTAATAGCGGTGGTTGCAGAAGTCAAGTTATTTTTTTGTGCTGCTTTTATTCCATCCCTGGTGGCCTTTATCACTGCTTTCTCCTCGTTTGACTTGACAAAGTTGAGAAGGCTAGGTCGGAACTTTCCTCTGGTCAGCTTCCAGGTCATGAGGCGCACTAGCTCCTCTTTGACCAGGTGTGGTAGACTCCTGGACAACACCTCCTCACCCAGTGACTCCTGGTACCATCTGACAAAAAGTTTTTACACTCCAACAACCATAATCCAGTGTCTCCCCTAATAACACCACAAGTCATTATATTCTTATACTGAAAGAACAGTAACTTCTGCTCTGCAATGTTCTGTCAACACCACCACCACTGGCTTTACATATTTACACTCATAAATGACTATCTAATTTCACATCAAGATTTCTACTTATGTATCCCTCGTAGAGGGGTCATCAGGGTTTAATGAGTATCACTGTGGATATCGCACTCTGTAGTGAAAGTCAGCTGTTTCTCAAATAAAAATTCTTGTACCTGGTCACCTCAAGTGTATGCAGCAGTCTCGGTTCTGCCTCCAAGAATTTCAATAGTTTACGAAGTTAAATTATTTCAGTAGATGGGCCAAACCATGCAAGGGCAGCTGCTTTAGCAGGCTATAAGACTGAAAAAATGAACTAGCATATGAACCAAGTAGGCCAATGGTAGTGACAATAAGATAGCAGTGATATGTGGCACACTGAAGATGAGCTTAGCATTTCAGAATATTTTACAACACCAATGTATAAAGATAGGTTCCCTAACCATACACATAACCAAAAATAATCTTTAACAAATAAGTAATGAAGTCCATAATTGCCAATGTCATACAAGTAAGTAGAATAGCACATCGAACATTGCTCATCATTACAGGAATCTATCACTCAGGAGGAGCCTCCCATTCTACAAGTCTATTTATTAACTTCACTATGTAATTTACTAAAGTCACTCACCTAATGAAAAATTGGGACTTTGCTGTATGAATACTGTACATATTTATATGGTGAAAATTACCTATGGGCAGCCATACAGACAATTACAGAGATCTTATATTCCAATATACTGGGTACAGTACATATTTGGTAATTGTGATTTAAGTAGCCTATACTGTATATATTTCTCCACTAAGGCAAGATTCAGCTAGGAAATCCTATCCTATATTTGCTTAGAGCAAGGTGGATAAGGAATGGAGTGCATGTGATATAACAGAAATCTCTAGTGTTATGTAGATTAGAAGTGTGTAATTTCATCCTCCAGTGTATGACCACATACCATATTTGTGTTAGGTGATCAGAGTATAGGCAAATTATCCAACAATTTGGCCAGCCTAGTAGGGAGGTTCAAAACTAGACTTGACAAGTTCCTGGGGACAGTGCCAGATGAACCTCCTGTGCCCGGCTACACGGCCCAGTGCCGAACCTCAAACACATTACCCGACTAAGTGGCCCTGCGAGAGAGGGAAACCAGGATGGGCAGCAGCGGCGGACCACCGCGACTGTGAGGCAGTGCTTCTAGACAATGACAATGAACCTCTCACATGTGAGGTTACTGCCATAACCACTAGACCCTTAATGATGAGAGACTCCTAAACTTTGGGATGTAAGCTTTAAGCAATTACAGTTAGCCTTGAAAATATCAGCAGGAATAATATACCATTATCAATGGGAAAAATAGACTAAAGTCAAAGTTTAAGAGCTATTGACAACTGACTTGTCTAACTCCAGTAGATCAGAGGCAGTCTTCTTCTTCTTGGCACGGTCCTTCACTAGTTGCAGGGCTACCGGGTACAGCTTGAGGACATCCTCGAATTCTTGTGGAGTTCCTGTTATCGGAAAGGTGGTCACTGATGGCAACATCTTTGTCTCCTACGTATGTGCTGGTACTGGTGTGTCCTGGTAAAAGGAAGTGTACTGGTAAACGTTCTTCCATAATAATACATTACCGACAGGAATGATTGTCAAATTTGTTCCAAACAGAGAAAAATACACAACAAACGTATACTGGTTACTTTGGATGGTCTACTGTATTGTCCAACAGTAAAATTTCACCCACATATTTTAACACACTACAGTATACATATCTATATAAATAATAGTGGTAAAACTCTACTATCAGAAAATATACCCTCCAAGCCCCTAGATAACAAACACATCATTCGGTATTATTACAGAAGTACTGTGTTCTTGACTAGGGCTGCGTAGTGTTACCACATCCGGCTAAGTCCCGGGAATTTACCCTGTCACTTTATATTAGTTTACACCGGTTATATCCTGGTAGTTTATCCAGTTAGGATCCGGTAGTTTGCCCAGGTTAGGTCCCGGTAGTCTGCTGTGGCATTTCCTCCGTAAATTTCCCATTTCCAAGATACTGTATTGAAATTACCCTGACCTTACCTAACCTAAACCACAGCAGACTACCGGGACCTAACCTGGTTAAACTACTGGGAAATAACCGTGACTGGGGCAAAATACTGGGGCCTAGCCAATATCTGACTGCTACAAAATGGTAACTTAATTCGGTATTTCAATAAATATCCTAATTTCCAAATTATGTTTGTAAAACGGGCTAAGTGGTTAATGATACTAAAATATACAATATAATGAACCTACTACTTCCGTAAATTTACCCATAACACCACAGTAAAACATGTGACATTCCTGGTGTTCACAATAAAAGTCAATCAATAACAAACACCTTGTAGAAGTACTTGTTGGCTGGAAGTGGAAGCCTGGAACTACTCGTCTGACTGGAATACTGGATTGGTCCGATTGGACTGAAAACCCTGAGTGACTGATTGAGAGTTACAGCTGGAGACTGGAGAGACATACAGTATATGGCAATCAGTGCTTCGGGTTCATTTGGAATGAGTGAACTGTATATCTATTTCAGTAACAGCTTATATAATATGATATCGAAGCAGTGCAATGTCTAAATAAAGGACAGAAGAGTTGCCGTTGATAATGGTATCCAGTCACTCACAACATTCCCGCTTTATTTTCATGTTTTTATTTTCAGCGTTGCCAACAATCATTGAACAATGAAATATTTTCTCTACTCAAATTTTAAAGTCTACTGTAACTGTAGTATGGAGAGTTTTATTGATCTGTGGAGAAATTATATAAAGATTGTACAAGAGTAAATGGAGATATTTCTACAAGAAAAAATAAAAAGATGGTCAATACCATGGAGATATAATAAAGCTTATCATACTTCAATGATAAATATACGACTATAAGAGTAAACAGGGAATTTGTGTTTTAATTAAAAAGGGAAATTCTGGGAAACTTCATCAAGCACTGAAGCAGACAAATCAGACCTGGCAGTGGCAGAGCAGCAGCTGAAACTCACTACTGGCAACATTGTATTTCTTCCCGCGTTAATTTTTTCCCGAGGGACGAGAGTTGAGTGAATGAATAGTTGAATACTTGTAATAAACAACTCCCACCACAAGTACCGTACACATTTCATCGTTATAATGAGTTTGTGGGTTGACAAGCACCGCCCCAAGGAACTGGGCAAATTAGACTACCACCTCGAACAAGCTGGCCACTTAAAGAAATTGGTAAATATTGGTATCGGCTCATAATAGGGTCTGAGTTGGGGATTTTAATTTTGGTTGGTGTTTGGGCAAGATTTAGACGAGCCCGTAAATTCTTTGGCAATGACATATTCAAGAATATTCATGGTGCATACAATGGCGTGGTACTGGTACAATGGCTGTGTTGTTTGTCTATGGAGTCGTATCAGTACCACGCCATAATTAGCCAGGACCTGACTAGGGTAAAATACTGGGATCTAGCCGGATGTGGCAATACTGCAACCAAATGGCAATAGTTTTAATAAATACCGAATGTTCTTTACCTCCAGATGAACAGAAACACCACTACACATGTCTTTATCGTACCGCCCAGTCATGATTTTAAACACTTCTGTTATTATCTGTTACTGTACCAGTAGCCTAACTTACTTCTCTGTGCCAGAGTTGGGAATAGTTTTGTAGCCCTCTGTTGAACATTCTTTATTGCCTCAACATCCCTAATCTTATATGGACTCCAAACCTGATTGACAAATTGTATATGAGATTTTACCAAGGCGAGGCTATGTTAAGTTACCTTTTGGTAGTCTAGGTTAAAGTAGGTTAGGTTAGATTGGTCTGGGATATGGGACAACTAATGACGATATATATCAAAATACTGTACATTATGAGGAAACTAGGCATTTGCACAAAACTACATAACAATACCATCAGGGGCAAATATTGTGTCACCCATCCCAGCACTTTTTGAAGGATAACATAAAGTCTAATTATCAAACCAACTCATTTCATCATACAGAAATATAATAACCAAGGGGTAAATTAATAAACCTCTTATTTTTTAGTTTAAGAGCCTATGAAACTTTTATATTTCCATACAGTACTTCATGACTTGGCATATGTGGCAACACTATTTTTGTCACTGACTGTACAGTACATGTAAGAGTATCATCTCATCTGGAACATTTTCTTTCCCAGGTTGAATGTGGTGACTTTCCCCACCTTCTGGTGTATGGACCCCCTGGTGCTGGCAAGAAGACGCGCATCATGTGCCTGCTGCGGGAACTCTATGGTCCTGGTGTTGAACGACTCAGAATAGAACATCAAAATTTTCAAGTATGTGAACTGCAAATACTGTTAGGCTATATATTATTCATTCCTTTGTCAGAGTTTTTATTGGTGTACACTGCTGAACAAAGGCCTCTCCAAGGAATTATCATGAGTTTTTATATCTGGTGTTGAGGATTGTATAGTACAGTATAGGATATTTTATATGTCTTTCATTCATATGGATTGACTTCTTGGGCTTTTTTTTTTTAATATTAGGGTGGTAGTAAATAATTTTATACTTAGTTGTGGAATATATGTTTCTCGGTGCAAATGAATACTGAATTAATGCAGGTACAGTATTAAGGAAATGATGTAGCTCATATTAGCCAATTCAAACATGGCAGGCTTTTCATCAAATGCCGTAGCCTTTCTGGCTCCATGTGACCTATAAAGGTTAGGTTATGCTAGGGTGGGTAAGTTAAATACATTTATATACTGTTCCAAAATAATTGCAAATTTCAAAATGAAAATACAGTAATTTGTTATATACAGTATACTGTACAGTAAAGCAAAATTCAATTGAAATTTGGCTATATTGGACCCTATTCTATTATTAAAACTTTTTCAGAGACAGCCAAAGTAAAAGAATAACTTTTCCACCCCTTATGATATAATTTCTTTTTGTAATATCTTTGTATTATGTTGTGGTCAGACTCCATCCAAGAAAAAGTTAGAGATCATAACCCTGGCGAGCAACTACCATCTGGAGGTGAACCCCAGTGATGTGGGCTTTTATGACAGAGTGGTGGTACAGGAACTGATCAAGACTTGCGCCTCCACCCAACAGCTCGACACTACCGGCCAAAGACATTTCAAAGGTTTTTAATTTTGTTTATCTTGTAACAACTAATACACTGGTTTCCTTCTTGCTGCTGATATCATACTACTGTAGTACCTTAATGGCATGTTTTGAGGAGAACCACTTGTTTAATCATTTGATGAAATATAATTTGTTAAGTAATTTTGTCATCATTTGCAGTGCATATCCTGAAAATCTACGAAATGGTATGAAGAAGCCAGTATATTTTTACCACATTAGAGCTATGGCATATGTATTAAGAATTTACGGTGTTAGTGGGTGCTTGCTGGAAGGGATTGAGACATTTTATAGAGAGGCAAAAGTATGTTTGCAGGTAGAGGGTGATCTGAGTGATATTTTGATATTAGTGTAGGGTTAAGTCAAGGGTATGTTAGGTCACCATGGCTGTTCAATGGACCTTATATAGCCTATGGATGGTTGTATGAGGGAGATGAAGGTCAAAGTGGAAAGGAATTCTTATTTTTTGCTTACTTGAGTTTCAAATTAATTATGAAGGGAGCCAGATATAATCAATGTTTACCATCAGCCAGGGAAAACTGCAACTTGTATGATGACTGATGTTAATGAATTGACAGTGGTGGTATTGACTGAAGTGGATAAGTTGACCAAGGATGCTCAGCACGCCCTCCGTCGCACCATGGAAAAGTACATGGCCACTTGCCGCCTTGTTCTTTGTGCCAACTCAACATCCAAAGTTATTCCAGCCATCCGTAGTCGATGCCTGGGCCTGAGAGTACCAGCACCCACTGTAGAAACCATAGCACAAATTTTGCAGGTGGGTACAACTCCTGTTATGCACTCAGGCTAATGCTGTTACAACAAGGAAATGCATTGTACCTGAGGTTTACTATATTTTCCATCTGAATTGTCAGAAGACACGATATGTATTGCATATAGAGTTCATCAGGTGACTAAATAAATGAAAGAACCTAAGTATCTCATAAGGCTGGAGGTAGGATATTGACATTGCACCAGGAAGAGGGGAGAGACAGCGAACATGAACGAAAAAGAGGGAAAAGAGAGATACTGTAGTTGAAGAGCCAGAAGGGACAGCCTCGGAACTGAAGAGGCAAAACCCCCTTTTCTATTCTGTTTGGAATGGAAAATAATTAATGTGGAGTTATTTGTGCTGAGAGTTAATTGGAGGCTTTGCAAACTTGAAATAATTTGCCAAATTGCCAGGTGAATTAAGTCGATGGGTGAAGGGCTTCACTAAGTCCCATTCATTTTTTTTTTTTTTTTTTTTTTTTTTTTTTTTTTCATCAATAGTTGAGCTAATTTCCAAAGTATGATTTTGTGCATTAAGGTGGTTTATAACAATTTTAAAGCCACATGTACTGTAGAATAATCCCGACAGTCATATCTGAATTATTTTCAGTGTTTATACTTTACACATCTTGGAGCCAACATGCTAGTCACTGCATATGTAGTTAATGAATAGGGTCTCCGAAAGTTCCAATACCAAAGAGATCCACTGTGTTAAACACTTATATATTTTGTAGCTTGTTAGATGATAAGTTGACTGGATACCACTGATATGTCTGAAATATTCATTGTTGTTGCTGTTGAGTACGTGATTGAGTACTTGTGTATAATATATGCATTTTCTTTTAAATATAATTTTCCAAAGATCTGGCATCACTGTGGCAGTCTATGTGTGACACTGTGGCTGTTTTCAACTTCAGCATAGACAGATCTGATCTCAATCAAGGTTTAATTTTCATACTAATAATCTATACATATTTCCAACAGCTACATCCTAAGTATTATGATAGCAGAGGTTATTGAAAGTAATACTAATAAATAACACAAATTAGATTGCCTTCTGCATTATAAATGTAAGACTGCCCCAAAGCTGAGATAACTTTCTCGGTGTCTCGGACACAAAATGTTTTTAAAATATTTTTGCCGATATATCACTAACCACAACGTGGAAAAATGTTCGAAAAATAGTAATAACTAGTTCAGCTACATAATTTTTTTTATATTTACTTTTTCTAGTACATACCCATAAGATGTTCTATAAATTTATTTATCTGGCAAATCTGGTAATTACTTTCAAACTTGTGAATCCTCCAATTAAGGAATTATTGACCCTGTAAATCCATGATCTTACATTAAGCCCCTTGACTTTACTATGAACTTGTCAGATATAAATATTATAACCATTGTACAGTATACTGGTTCAGTTCATTTGTTCTGTGTTCATATTGTTTGGCAGTGTGTATGTAAAAAGGAAGGATTATCATTACCATCTGAGCTGGCCACGAGAATAGCTGAGAAGTCCAATCGCAACCTTCGTCGGGCAATACTGATGTGTGAAGCTTGTAAAGTACACCAGTAAGTAAAAATATTACTTCCTTAGTTCCGAGCAGAGTCTTCCCTTCTCCACCTTCCATGTTGATTTATCTTTCCTTAACTATTTGTATGGTACCTCAGTCACTTTTCTTCTTATCCAATATATTTCCAGTGTATTATTATTCCACTTGTCTGTATTATCATCCATTTCACTGATCTTTCCTGCCATCCATTTGACAGATCTATAGTATTTGTACCAATTGTTATTTGTAGACTACTTATCTCTGTAATAGGTTGCATTCTGTATTCTAAGCTTAGACACTGTAGTTGTTGATCAATCAAACCTACATTAACTTTAGTGTTGTTAATAGGTTTCTTGTCAAACACCGTATAATTTTGATGAAGGAATATACAAATTGCAGTTTAATCAATGATGTGAACTTTTTATGTGTGCTGTTCCTTTAATAGAGTAAGAACTAGACCTCACTCAACTTATATAAAAAAAATACAGTAACTTATGACAGCTCTTTAACTTTCCCAGGTACCCTTTCAGTTCCAATCAAGAGATAATTACACCTGATTGGGAGGTGTTCCTGCAGGACACTGCTAGCAAAGTGGTGGAAGAGCAGAGTCCAAAACGTTTACTTGAAGTTCGAGAAAGAATATATGAACTACTAACACATTGTATACCACCAGAAGTTATTTTTAAGGTATGTAATTTTAATGTAATACCTTAACCCCTCCGCGACGGGAAAACTATGGATAGCCATTTTGTCAGTCCGGGGCTAGTCTTACTTTCCCTACTGTGTGGCCGGGCGCTTTTGGCCGATTTTTCCAAAATCGCTCTATTCCACTTACTCTGTACGTCTAAACTACGATACTGAACAACTTAAATTTGGTCTTGTTAGCACCATCAACTCTTCCTCTTTCCAATAAAACCAACCCCAGCTCTCTACGACTCTCCGTTGCCGAGAAAGTAAGTGAGGAATGAAGGGTACTTTTTCGTGTGAGCGCGGCCGTGTTCGCTTAGGTGGCGTGGCTGTGACGACAACTGAACATGGCCCGCGCGGGTGGCAGTCAGTGTTGTAAGTACGCGTGGCGCACCACAGAATCGAACACGCACGAGAAATCTAATCCACATCCATCCATGTTTACAGTCAGTAACACACTGACTGACGATGGTGATTTGTAGGGATGGTGGTGAAGTATAGCCAAGTGAAAAAAAACCCGCCAAATTGGGCTCGCAAATGCCGACATTGGCAATAGCGGTGCTTCATCTCGTCCGGTCACCACATGGCACGGGTGTACGACACCACCCGGAGGTTTCCTGGGTCCGTTTATGACCGCGGACCGGACGTTAAGGGTTAAGGGACATTAGAAAATGCTGAAGCTGATGTTTTGTGCAGTAGAACATTTATTGCACTTGAAAGGCTCCAAGTTCATGGCCTTGAACTGATTTCTCAATAAGGAAGGTGTTACCCATATGGAATATATTAATATGGTATGATACAAGTACACCAGGTTTGAATTGCACTTACTCAGAATTATTTTCTTTAAATTGATATATTGTCCTTAATTGTAGGTGTTACTCTCTTTTGATGATATCAGATCATAATGCATTAAGAGGGAAGGTTTGTGTTGGTAATTCTGGAGCAACTGAATCCTCCAAATTATTCCAAGCAACAGAACACCATTATTTTTGCTCATCTGGTCCTGTTTCCTGGCATACTTTGGTGGAATCAAGGCACTCCAATGTAACAAAAGCGAATTACCACCTTAAATTGATATTTTGCTTTACATCAGTGATAGTAGTGTATTGTATGGGATAATACAGTACTGTACATGAGATCTGCTAAACAGTGTGATATGATGAATTATACAGTGTATTGTGGTACTGTACAATAAATTGTCCTATGTCTGATTATATAATTGTATTATTTTTTAGGGGGTTTCAACTGATGTCATACCTATTTCTAATTTGATATAAAAGTAATTTTTCACATCAAGAAATGTGTTTTAGTTTCAGTTAACATTATTTGCCTTTAAAACTGACTGTTCCTATACTCAAGGTTATAGAGATCCTGTAAAGTCAACTAATATGTAATTATTTTTTCCTTCTCTAACTCCGACATAATTGGAGTCTCTTGATTGATAACATCATTTTGTCCGACACTGAAGTGTCTTTGCTAACATTTTTTCTTAATTTTCTTGTGCTTGCATTGTGTGTGTGTATTTTTTATATAGCTTCTGTTGCCTGGCTTTTGCCTGTTATTATGGCCTTGTCGTCTAATTTCAGGGTCTTCTGAGGGAGATGGTGAAATTTTGTGATGGAGAGGTCAAATGTGAAGTGACTCGTTTGGCTGCTTACCATGAACACCGCCTTCATCTTGGTTCAAAGGCAATATACCACATAGAAGCCTTCATTGCCAGCTTCATGGCCCTCTACAAAAAGTTCCTGGAAGAGAATATGTCCAAAATGTTTTAATTAAGTATTTGAGTATATATATTTTTCACCTGGATATGGACTTCTTATAAGGTTTAATATGTACTTAAAGGGACCATATTTTCATCAGAGTGCACAGCTTATCTTTACTCCCAAGGTGGTGGTGGCATGTACATTACATCATCAAGAGGTTCCAACTTGGGCACTCGAGAAACTGAAAAGAAAAATGGAGATTACAAAATATTACACTTCTTCAATTACATACAGATACTAGCTAGGCCTTCATCTCCAATGCTGGAGGTAAACCCGTCACTAATGTGCTCCATGACGAAATATGCTAAGGAAATCTTACAGAGGAGGGGTTCCCTTGCTCCGCAGCCATTACATCGTAAACAGTGGGCCATGGGGTTGAAACGTGAGGGGGAGAGGAGGGCTGGACCGAGTGAGGAGGGAGTGTTTGAACAAGGAAGACTGGAGACTTTTCTGCCGTGGCCAACCCCTTGAGGGGAGTTCCCGGAGGGAATGAGGCGTCAGAGCTATAAAAAGATAGATAGACGTCAGTGACATCATACCTGTAACCCCAAAAAATATTTAACCCACCAATTGGTACCGGTTTCATCAGAATATCAAATGCTCGTAGTGAAGAGTTGAGTTCAGTAGCAGACTTCTCATAGGTTCCCCAGAAGTCTGTAAGACGGCTAATATCATTCCTGGTCAGGCGACACTCTGGTGGCAGTATATCTCCATAATCTGTAAACAGTACTCTCCTTACAAGTTCTGCCATGATCAAAAGTTACATGTTGTATGTACTGAATTCTCAACATTTATTGGTTACATGAATCATACTTTCCAGAAAAGTGTAATTACAAAGATGATAGAAATCTAAAGAAGCTTCATCAAGCATTTTTGTTAAATACTGTATGACCCTCAATGCAGTATGTCCAGCTTCACTCAAATATTCATCAAGATAAAGTTTAATATAAACTCAATGGTAATTATAGTACAGTACCTATTGTATAAATATATCAGTGACATATGTATAGATAATGTTTTATTATACAGTATCTAATTTCTATATTGGTGATAATGCAACACATTCCATCCACTATGAACATTGCAATTAACTCTTTCAGCTACAAATCAGTTGGTATTAATTCAAGAGAGTGAGTTTAGAATGTCTTTGTAAAGTACCGTGGGAAGACAAACATCCAAGAGGGAGGCTACTCCACTCTTCCCTCATTCCCACCTCCTCCCCCACTGCCACTTTCACCCTTCATCCTCTTGCTCTCCTCTGCCTAGCGTGATGTCTCCCTGAATGTGTTTTTTTCATCTGCATTTTCCTCCCCAACAAATCCAGAAAAGTTCAGGTCACCAAGTAGATTTTCTATATAATCATTATAATTCAGTCTCATGTCCTTCATTTTCATTGAGACTTGACACAACTTCTCTAAGCTCACAACAGTTGTTTAAATATCCCGTGATAAATGTTTCTTTTCTTTCATTCCCTATCCTTCCAGAAGATTCACTGAGCTTTTTTAGCTTATTTATCAAGGGCAACACATTTTTCCCACCCACTGAGACTGATGTGCCGGTATTACGCAGAAACTTCCATTTGTGTCAAATTGTTAAGTTTCCTAGACAGGTCGCCAGCTGTAACTTTTTCTTCTGCAGTCAACTCAAGTTCAGAATCTTCAGCAATTTTTTCCTCTGGAATAAGTATATTCTCACTGTCGTGTGAAGAAATATGTGTCTCCTAAAGGTGTTGCATTAGCAGTGAAGAAAGATATAGAACTTGTCTAGCTTTGTTCTGGTATTTGAAGAGGCTCCACTACAGTGGTATAGTTTTTACAAAAACTAGATGGTTTCAACTATCCATCATGTGTAAGCAAACAACAGTGAAGCATCCTGTTTGGGCCTGTCACAGCACCTGACTGTCAGTCCAGAGCTGAATGGTTTTTACCTTGGGTCTGGCCAAGCTGCTGCCATAACACTACAAAGACTTTTTTTTGTAACTGGCTACCACATTTAGGCTAACTCTTTAAAACCTTAGATTTGTACCCTTCAGTTTGTGTCGTCAGTTTTGAAGTACTGTAATTGTACATTTGAGGCAAGTCTTGAACCTCGCAAAAACTTCAACCACATACCTGTACATTTCTGAGCAGGGATATGTTTCAATTTATTTACTATAATTTATTTTTACATATATAATTGAGGATACTGTATATGGAAAACTTGTTTCTTTCATCCTATTCAAAAACATGTAAAGTATGACCAGGAGCTACACTTTACTATACAGTACTGGGTATGGACGTTACTTTGTCTTTAATAGTACATCAAGCTTGGGAGTTGTACTCCCAAAATTTAAACCAAATGCTCCTCACCAGTTAACTCATATTCTATAAGAATGGTGAACTGGTCCATTTCACCCGCCACGTAACAGTAGTTCGTGGATAGAGAAGCCATCCAGAGAACACAAGCTGTGATGGAACTGCCTAGGGTTGCCACGAAAATGTGGTCCGTCTGATGTTGACAGCATCCCACCATTGACTGAAAAGTGGCCCTTGTGTTGGGGAACCCCTCACTGATACAGCTTAAGACCATTCAGTGATACTTATGAAGAAAGAAATGAAATTTGACAATATCCTGTGTTGGTTATTTCTTTAGTCAAGCACAGCTCTCATTAAGAATGACAAAGTGGATTACTGATACTACACAGAAAGGTAAAAATATATTTATTAACATTCAATACATATCCTCATTTAGTCCAAATACCACCAACACCTATGCAATTTCTACTACAAAAATACCAAATCTAATGCAATATAACTGCCTTATACATGAAAATACTGCTGGTGAACAGTATAGTGTACAGAATAGGTATAAGACTCGTCTAAAAAAAAAGTTTTTTCTGGCTTGAACACATGATATAATAAATAGCACAATGTTGTGCAGATAGGACTGAAAGCATCTCAACTTTAGAACAAATATTTACACAGCAATATACTCATGAATGTAAGAAAGTATAAAGTTGTCAAGGACTTCAAGATTATAAGAAAAATGATAAGGTAGGCAAAGTTGATTGGCAAGATGCTCTACTTCCATATAGGATAACAGAAACTAATGTGGTAGTCATTACCACCTACCCTATGTTTCTTCATTATAACCTGTGGTTTTACACATAATTTACTTATGAAAGGACCAGCCCAATAAAGGGTCAAAGCCACACATTTTGTGTTTCATAAATCCTTTGTCCTTTCACTTCTTATCTTGGAATAGGTATACGAGCCATTATAACAAAGTCATAGACAAGGCAGTAATTACCACTATAAGGGCTCCTCAGACAATGAACAGTCATAAATATATTGCCAAAGTTATCACTTGGGTTAATTACGTTTCATATATTATGGTCCTTGGTTCCAATTCTGATGGTGCATTTCTTTCTAAACAATCTGAGTGTAAATGGAATATATTTTAGTTTTAAGTGTTTTACTTTAGATTTTATTCCTTCATAAACAAAAACTATTATCTTCTTCACAAAAGAAATGTCATCCTTTAATTATGTCTTTGTATTTATGTTCATCACACTGTACAGAACAAGTATTTGAGTATACATATTTTTCACCTGGATATGGACTTCTTATAAGGTTTAATATGTACTTAAAGGGACCATATTTTCATCAGAGTGCACAGCTTATCTTTACTCCCAAGGTGGTGGTGGCATGTACATTACATCATCAAGAGGTTCCAACTTGGGCACTCGAGAAACTGAAAAGAAAAATGGAGATTACAAAATATTACACTTCTTCAATTACATACAGATACTAGCTAGGCCTTCATCTCCAATGCTGGAGGTAAACCCGTCACTAATGTGCTCCATGACGAAATATGCTAAGGAAATCTTACAGAGGAGGGGTTCCCTTGCTCCGCAGCCATTACATCGTAAACAGTGGGCCATGGGGTTGAAACGTGAGGGGGAGAGGAGGGCTGGACCGAGTGAGGAGGGAGTGTTTGAACAAGGAAGACTGGAGACTTTTCTGCCGTGGCCAACCCCTTGAGGGGAGTTCCCGGAGGGAATGAGGCGTCAGAGCTATAAAAAGATAGATAGACGTCAGTGACATCATACCTGTAACCCCAAAAAATATTTAACCCACCAATTGGTACCGGTTTCATCAGAATATCAAATGCTCGTAGTGAAGAGTTGAGTTCAGTAGCAGACTTCTCATAGGTTCCCCAGAAGTCTGTAAGACGGCTAATATCATTCCTGGTCAGGCGACACTCTGGTGGCAGTATATCTCCATAATCTGTAAACAGTACTCTCCTTACAAGTTCTGCCATGATCAAAAGTTACATGTTGTATGTACTGAATTCTCAACATTTATTGGTTACATGAATCATACTTTCCAGAAAAGTGTAATTACAAAGATGATAGAAATCTAAAGAAGCTTCATCAAGCATTTTTGTTAAATACTGTATGACCCTCAATGCAGTATGTCCAGCTTCACTCAAATATTCATCAAGATAAAGTTTAATATAAACTCAATGGTAATTATAGTACAGTACCTATTGTATAAATATATCAGTGACATATGTATAGATAATGTTTTATTATACAGTATCTAATTTCTATATTGGTGATAATGCAACACATTCCATCCACTATGAACATTGCAATTAACTCTTTCAGCTACAAATCAGTTGGCATCACTTTGCTGACTTGGTCTTGTCCACTGATAAATATATCCTGTGATCTGCCACTCAGAGAACTTAGGAACATTATGCACACCAACTAAACTTTTCAATAACAAACCTTCTACTTGAGTAATTTTAGGAATGAACTCTGCCTTTTCGTCTGTTTCTGCTCCAATGCCTGATGTAGATTCCCACGCTGCTAAAACAGTAGATTAAAAATTTAAATATCAATCTGAGGATAAAACTTTCCAGTTAATAGATGTTATTCCCTGGACATAGTGTTTTTTATTTATACAGACGAGCAAATATAATTTGTTATATACATTAAACTTACTCTGCTTACATAGTTCATATACAATAGCAACCAATATCATCTGCTTTAATTATGTTAAAATGTTATGATGGAAGAGAAAAAGGTCAAAGATATTAATGCTAGAAATAAAAATCAATAAACATATTTCTGTATAACAACATAGTCACAATACTGTACATGTATATAAGTTTATAATAGTAACTCTCACTTTTATACACACTTACCTTCGGTGGGTTTGGGTTGAACAAGAGACAACAATTGTTTGCTCCCTATGATGCAACTCTCAGGGCCAACTTTCTCTACACGGTTGCTGATGTCACCAAAAGTTCGATGATTGGTATTCAATCCCCCCTCTATGTCGCCAAACCTCTTACTTGCTTGTGATGATACCTGCTCAAACTGGCCTGAAAAAAGAGACATTATCATAATGGACTTTTGCATGTCTATCATATTAAATTTTTCCCATAAGGTTAATTGATCCAATTTTGCCAATTCAAATTTTGCAGCCCAAAGTGTCCCCCAAATTGTCACAAAATTGGAGGGACAACTGTATCATAATGTATATTACAGTATTTAAAAAAAAATTGCAAACTCATATTTCATATTATGTACAATACCACTGTGAATAATTTCAGTTACCGGTAGTCGGCAGTTTTACATACAGTACTTGAGCAATATAAAATGAGCCAAAAATGTACCCACTGATGGAGGGATGTAGGTTAGGTTACGGCAGGTTATACTAAGTCCGTTTAAGGGAGTCATATACTTTTCGTACACTGGAGGGCTAAGTTATTGATTCCTCCTTAATATGCCATGAAACAGGGCCAGATTAACTAAAAATAATAGTGTCCTGTTGCTTGGAATAGTTTTGAGGAATCAGGTGCTCCAAATTTCCCAAATGATTAACGTTAATTGAAATCTTACCTGCATTACTCAAGCCTCGTAGGTTTGTCATTTTAGTCTTGTTTTTAATGTTTGCTGTGCCTGTATTTTCTAGGTCAGTTGATGGCATCTCAGAGGTCGCCATTGTGATCTGCAAAATATTAAAAACTCATGGCAAATACAGGAAGAATTGCAGTTTCAGCAAAATTTTTAAATGGAGGATGTTAATTAAATGCCAATACCATCGTAATATTAAATGTCATCTTGATATCCTTGTATAAAAACTACTATTATCGCATGTCAAGTAAATAACCAACCTTTTATAAATACCGTCAACATTTAATGATTTAAACCCCAACCACAACAATACAAGTGAGCAGTGTTGCCAGATCTGATTCACGAAATTTCCTAAACTTCAACATTTGAGTTTCCATTTTTACTGCAATAATTCCTTGCTTATTATTGAATATAATCGTATTTTTACCATCTTCTTTATAATTTATTTCGTCTGGTATAAACTTCCCCTTGAACAACTTCACCTTTGACACCTCTCTAATTTCTCCGTATTTGGTAACAATGAACATCAGACAAATGAAGGTCGACATAACAGTGTTACCACTTCAACAGCATAACAATGTCAACACTCAACAGGAAAGGAAAGATTAACATAAAGATTCAGTAGTTATTCATGAGAGACTCACTTGTAGGTTTATAAAGAGATGTTATTTAAGAGTGTCTCGTTGCTTGATGAGGTCTTGAATTTCTGTTGTGAAGTTGGGGTTGTGGTTTCTTTTGTTACCTCTAGGGATGTGCTGCTTGTCTGTGTTTTGTATAATTGTATTGAATGTTTTGACAGCTGTGTTAATGTTTGTGATGGATGTACTGTTCAGTGTTTCGAAGTGTTGTTCTGTTTCATTTGTGAAAGCTTCCCAGTTGGCACTTTTGTAATTTGTGTATGTGTGTCTGTGGCCAACTGGGGTGATTCTTGTTTTAGTGGTGATTATGATTGGAAGATGGTCAGAGCCGAGGGTTCTGACCACCCTCCATGATGTTCTGGGGGCAATGTTAGGCGTTAGGGAAACAGAAGGATATGTCGGGAGAGGATGTTTGGAAGAGGGCTTGGTAAGGGATATGATATGAGTGTGCTGTTGTGGGTTGTTTAATGAGATGAGGTTGTCTGTCTGTGAAAGGATTTCAAGCCCTCTGTCTGTGTCAGGGTTGTTGACATACCAGGCCGACGTCTTGGCGTTGAAGTCACCACCCAGGATGAGGTCAGGTTGGTCGGTGATATTTTGGAGTTGGGGGGAGAAGTTATGGGGGACTGTTGGGCTGGTTTGAGAGGGGATGTATACATTGACTATTGTTATGGAAGATGTTTTACCAATGCGGACTTTAATTGATTGGAGTTCTGTGGTGGTGTCGTGGTGAGGGAGGAGGGATTTGATTGCCGCACTGGTTTCGATGTAATTAAGGGATTTATGTACTAGGGTGATGAGTCCACCGCCATTGCCCGGTCCTGTCTGATGGTGGTGAAATTTGTGAATGAGGGTGTTTTGTTTGTGTTGCGTAGTTTTGTCTTTTGTGAGATGGCAATGTGTATATTGTGTTGTATGATGAAGTGTGTGAGTTATTGTTTTTTAGTGTTTATGCCATCTATGTTTAGTTGAAGTATGTTGATGTTGTGTGTGCGGTGTGTGTTAGGTGCTGCTGCACGAAGGAGAGGAGGTTGTGGTGGAGAAGGAGGTGGAGGTGGAGGAATTGATGGAGTTGGAAGTAAGGGTGATCGAGGTGGGAGAGGGGGTAAGGGTGATGTAGGTGCGGGTGGAGGTGTGGGTGATGGAGGTGGGAGTGATGGACATGTGGAACAGGTCCATGTGTTTGTGTAGTGTTTCATGGATGCTAATGTTGTACAGGATATGTGGGTCCAGTTCATGCAATAGTTGCATTGAACTGAGCCTTTTGTCTTTCTACTTGCTGTGATGGGTTTAGAGCATGTTGGACATGTGTATTTGTTATTGGGTCTAGGATTGCTTTCTATGTCTCCGGCTAGAAGGAGGAGCCGAGAAATGACAGCTGGAGAATCATTCCTCGGTGATGAAAAAATGTGTAGTTGTGTGTGTTGTGTGAGGGTGTGGTATTGCCCGGGTGACCGAAGCCGTTCCCAGGGACTCGCGCCCCCATGTGGGAGGCGGGGGGGGGGGGGGGTTGTGACGGTTTGGCCCCCATAGCTTCCTTCCTTGGCAGCTCTGGGGGGTGATCCTACGACGTAGACGCCGCCACTCCAGGACCACAGATTTTAGTAGTCGCAATTACTGATTACTTTAACGAAAATAATCGATTAGTAATCAATTATCGTTACGATTACTGGATTCTGAGATAATAATTTTGTTATTCAAAATATCACTGTCCCTCAATAAGTCAAAAGCTTCCTTAAAAAGTATACGGATAGGAATACATGTTACACAAGCTACATTTATTATCCGATGACTAAACATGAATATTAAATCAGCTATAGAAATAATTTCATCTTGAAGATGGATATACCTCTATCGACGAGGAAGCCTTATCAGCTGTTGCCGTTATTTTGGCCATGAAAAAGAGAAGAAACGTTTGTGGACACGTCTTTGACTGCAGCTGTCTTTTTATATAAATCCAACTGCTCAACTCGGAGATGGAAGGAAGGAAGAAACGAAATGAATGAAAAGATGATCGAAGCACTAGAGAGAAATAAGAAAGACCCAGTGACAAAATGAAATAATAATAATAAGCCGCCTTCAGTCTACCTTTTGCTAAAATCTTCTGATTCCCTCAGATAAGAGAGCTTCTTGCTGATATTCTCTGAGAATCATGTTGGGCAAATTCCACTAAGGTTGAGGCTGAAGTTCCTCGAGCTGCTTCTTCCAGACAGCTTTGGGTTAATCTAACCCCTATATATATATATAGGAAGTATTGGCTAGGAAGTGTCGGGCTTCCACTGGAGGGACATTGCAAATTACATCCTGCCATGGATGCCAGTAACAGTGTCCTGGGTGGGTAGACATAACTTACTGCTGGTTAACCCGTTGTTTGCTACAAGCCACCATCCAGGCATTAGTGAGCGAGTGCGGCAAGCCACTATACAGCCAGCTACCTGCCGACCCAGTTGATTTAATTAATGAAGCTACTTTACCGTTTCCAGAGTAGAGGGATGGTGGTAGTGGCCATAGTCAATTTCTTTTAATTATTTAGTCTGGAGCACCATATCTGTAGTTCCTCTACTTGGCAACTGTCATTGCTACACAAACACACACACACTCTCCAGGGTGGAGAAACCCTGTATGTCGTTGTAATTTTGTTAGTGTGTACACGCACACACACACACACACAGCTGGAGAGAAAGCAAAAGACTTGATCACAGAAGTGATAATTATGCATATCTGTAGTTTCCACTGATGTTGAATGATAATAATATTACAGTTTTTATATTGTGTGTCTTGTTCACCGGGTAGGCTACATGCCTAATTCTTCCTCCCGTGCAGAGATAAATAACACGTTTATACCTATCAGTAAAAATGTCATTTTATCATACATACTGTATCTTTCAATCAGTGAGTTTGTATGTATGTATGTATATATATATATATATACATATATGTTTGTGAGCACCTGTACGGTCTCACAGCACTAGGAAGTGTTGGGTCTTCACCGCTGCTCATGTAAGACTTCAGCAGATCCCAGGGTTGGTTGATTGGTATAGTTGGTTATATTCCAGTGTTACCATCTACTATACAGGAGTAATACTAACTTAGCTCACCCACAAATTTGAATACCGAACCAGGAATGAATAGGATTGGAAATATTTATATTTAAGGAGAGTGGGAGTGTTGTCAGGATGAAGGTGAAGGGTAGGGGGAGGAAGACAACGGGGGATTAAGAAAAAAGTGGAAGGTATACGGGGGATTTAAATGAGAACTAGGGAATGAATGCTTTATCACTGTAAATTTTTTACCATTACCATCACTGTAAAATTTTTACCATTACCATCACTGTAAAATTTTTACCATTACCATCACTGTAAAATTTTTACCATTACCATCACTGTAAATTATTTACCATTACCATCACTGTAAAATTTTTACCATTACCATCACTGTAAAATTTTTACCATTACCATCACTGTAAAATTTTTACCATTACCATCACTGTAATTTTTTTACCATTACCATCACTGTAAATTTTTTACCATTACCATCACTGTAAAATTTTTACCATTACCATCACTGTAAAATTTTTACCATTACCATCACTGTAAAATTTTTACCATTACCATCACTGTAAAATTATTACCATTACCTCCACCGCCGCCACCTCCGTCGTTTTTAAGATTTTTTTTTTTTTTTTTTAATAATATATATATATTTTTTTTAATAAGGTGATGACTCGAAAAATTTAGTTTTTACCGTTTGTCCTCACCTTCCTCAATACTGTATAATTATAATAGTATAAATAAATAATGGCAACTATGACAATGTTCACACTAAGGAAGATAAAGATGGTGATGACAAATAATATTTAGATGAGTGTAATTTGTAATGTTAAAAGCGACAGCATGGAGACTAACGGAGAATATCCTATCCAACTTGACAAGGAGCTTATTAATTAAGATGATGTCCATCTTGTTCAATCACTATCATCGTCTCAGCCTCCATATAAAGTAATACAGTGTTGTAGAACGGATTCTATTATGTGAAATATAGTATTAGAATATATTATAGGTTGTCAGGATTGTTTTAAGGTATTAGTTTTTATTTAACAGTCATACCAGAGTTAGACAAGGCTAGTAGGTTTTTGAGGCAATAATATTTGATCTTAGAATGGTTCTGATAGCACACAAATTGGAGGGAATGAGAAATATGTTTCATAAGTAGAGGGAAGATAATTATGGAAACAAAGGGTCTCTTCTGAGACTTAATATCACCACGTACAGTACTTATTATTAGTATCCATACCCGCCACATCTATATATCTAAATGAAGAGACTCTGTTTGTCTGTCGGGCTATACAAATTGTCATGTGACCATCTACAGCGCCAGGAATTCACACACGGAAAGTGGACGTACACGAGGGGGGACAGGACATTTTCGTCACAAAAAACACCCCACTAATTACTTAATTACACATACTTCACTATGGTCTAGTCTATCTAATGATTACTGGCTGGAGTAACGTACCATTATCGCTAAGCAGTTCAGTTATCCTTATATAAACCGGTTACTTCACAGTTTCTTTTTTTTTTTAGTGCTTATGCCTACAGTTCAACATTCTGTGAAATTGGTATGTACTTAGGTCATACGAATTTCAGAAAATACGTTTAGTTCCCCTACTGTACTAGCTGCCACTGGACTCTTGCATCGTGTGTAGCAAAGGACTTCGGTCTTTTAAAGATGGAGAGGGGGAAAAACCCACGAGATTTATGGTACTGTATTGCCTAACGGAATGTACTGTTATATAACGCTCATAAGAAGAGATTCGTCGAATTCCTTGTCATTTTCTTAATAATATTTTGGACTTTGACAGTTTTCTGACGTTTGAAGCAGGTTACGTCTATCGTACTAGAGAATTGGGAATGGGAGGTGACGAGAACACCATTGAATAAGGTTATTTTAAGGGTATTTAAACTGTTTATTTCCCAAGTGATGCCCGTACAATTGCGAGACAAGTCCAGTGTGTGAGAGAAGGAAGTAAGGAGGGCGTGTGCGCAGTGCCGCCTGAGAGGAGCGCGTGGCCCTACTGTGTCGTCTGCATCCAACCCTTACCTTGCCCAGTGTTGCCAAGTATGGGGAATTATTTATAGACATGGGGAATTAGCGTTATCAATGGAGAAATTATATACAGATTGTTTAAGAGTAAATGGGGAAATTTCTACCAGACGAAATATCAAGATGGTAAACGTACGTCTATCTTCAAGAGTAAATGGGGAATTTTGAGGTAAAAAGGGAAATTCTGATATTGAAGGTGGGGAAATTTCGTCAAGCAGACCTAGCAACCCTTACCTTGCCAGTGGTCGATTGGAAGTGAAAGTGTAAGGATCACTCGCCTCTTTTCTCGTTCGTTCCCTTGACGCTTTTCAACTTTTCATCTCTTGGAAAAGGTGAGTATCGACTCCAGAAGAGACAGTGATTGTAGGAGGCGAGTGTTTATGAGTGATGTTGTATGGTTGTCTAATCTACTAAGAGCTGATGTATAAAAATAGTGGTTGGTTGTTATACTGTGTAAGGGAGGACGAGATGATGATGATGATGGTGGAGGGAGGTAGTTGTATGATATTCTCACTCTCACCGTTCCACATTTCAAGCTCGGATGATTATGTGTGTGACTGGAGTGACTTGCTAGGGTGCTATGGCTGACCTATTTGTCGGGTTGTACTTGTTGACAATCTATCGGTCACTAAGTAGGCTAGGCTAGGCTAGGTAGGTACTAAGGTAGTGCAGTCTGACAGTTGGTAACCTACTAGGCTAGCCGCACAGTGAGCACCAAATGTGTGTGTATGTATGTGTGTGTTTTGCATCATAGTGCTGCAGTGGCAAAGCATGAATTATTTTGTACAGTCGCCTCTAAGTCGCTCACACCAATGTTGTTAATTAATGCTCCAGTTGTAGTTGAGGAAATATTTCACTTTCCACTTACCAGTAACGTTGTCCAGAATTAACGAGTTTGGATCACAAAAGAAAATAAAGATAAAAATATATATATATAAAATTAATTTATTATATACGATATTTATATATTGTGTTTATGTGTGACGGGAATTGAATATTGATAATAACGTTAGGTGGGAACAAGACGTCTTATAGCAGTTGACATACATCTTTACTCAAATAATTGTCAAAAGTTTATTTTCACTTGGTCTTGGTGATGTTAGGTGCATCAGACATTATAATGTTGTACACTGTCCGTTCTTATACCGATAATAGCTATAGATGTACGGGAGTAGCCTAGTTCTTCATATTTATTTTATACTGGTGTCGTTTTTATGTCCAACAATAATTGAACAAATATTATAAAATCATTAGATTATGCACACATAATTTGGCGTACAACGAAGTGTGGATGTGTGTCACATGAACTTAATTATGAGCATGGACATGATATCTGAGTGTGTGTGTATGTTATTTACATGAAACCTGTTCAAATTGAAGACCAAAATGACCATACATTATTGCATTGGAAAGTTGTAATTCACAATTTTCGTGTATGTAAGAACACAAGAATTTAAGGGATAGTAAAGTGTTCGTAAATATGGAGCAAACTATTCTAAACAAAATTTTTGTTACCCTGGTCCTATTTCCTGATATATTTGGAGGATTCAACACACTCTACTGTACCAAAAATGTATTGCCCCCATATGAATTTGAAGAAGGCATGTTGGCCCAGTTCTTGGCAGCACCCGTGAGTGAAATGACGTCTGAATAATATTACTGTTTGCATCGTCACTGACAAGGCAAAAATATCCCTCAATATTATTACGCTAACATAATTTTATAACTCATCATTTAACACAGAGCCAAAACATCACGTAGTCTGTATGGTAATACGGTAAATAATAGAAGCCTGGGAAAAACATTTGGCGGTCTGCAATGTGGGACGTGCTGTGAAATGAAGCTGTAGATACAAACATTTAGTACCAATATTTATTCGTGTTAGTCTACATCAAAAGCTCCGTCGCCTAAATTGTATGATGGTCAGTTTGGAGAATAATATTGGGAATGAGACGGGACTCTTTCTCATGGTCATTATTATCTTGGTTTATAAAGTACATGAGAAGAAACAATCATATGTCTTATTCACTACATTATTATTTATATTAAAGTTCATCATACCAGAAACAACACAACATTGGACCGTGACTGACTGTGACAGCCCAGTGCACTCTTAATTAAGGACTGATTCATACAATACGTAACTTTACCCACACGAAACATATTCCTACCGTTCCGGACCAACAAAATATCATTGTTGCATTCACACGACAACGGACCTGCACTTCACCTGTACGGACCATCACCGACAGTTGTCGGTCTTGTTTCTCGGCGAGAACATTTTGCTGTGTCTGTCTGGAAACGTTCAGGTCCGGATCCTGTACGTGCTGGAGAGTGTTAACGTGTGATCAACACGGCTACCAACCAGGCCATCACCAGTCCCAGTAGCTGAGCGGCATCAGTCGAGATGGTACCATTATTAAAGATGGAAGAGGAAAAGCTGATTCTCCTACAGCGACTATAGCATCAATATAAAATAGGATATGGTGTGGTCTGAAATTGGACACGAATTAAAATAATCAGGTAGCCTATCTGATATTATAATTTATTTCTGTTCTTGACAGACAGGCTGCATTTGACATGTAAGTATAAGTAACTTTATATATATACTATAGTTCAGTATGAAAATTAACCTATAGAACCACACTACAAAATTAACATTGCTGGCATCAGTTTATTCTGGGAATCAGCAACTGTACATACCGTGGTGATGTCTGTTGGAGCCCAGACGGTGCACTGCTGTGGGAATAGACATGCTGTTTTCATCCGATGACGATGAGGTGAAGGTCAGGTTAAGGTCCGTTTACCTGCAGGCACAATGTGAATCAACCCTAATTCTTACGTTAAGGACACAAGTGGATGATCTCTTTTATAGCATAGATTGGTGGAATCTGTAACTGTTCTTATCCCTGAATTCCTTAATTAAATAGCAGGTTACTAATACCCCCCACCCCCCCTACCAATACTACCCTACCACCACCAACACACCGGTAGCAAAGCAGTGTGATTCCAAGCGAGACCAAATAATTAGCTTCCACGAAGTAAAACATCGTTTAAAAATAGGTACCGGTAGCCTAGTGCACCGAACTCTCCGGTCCACCTTCCTTCCACATCCATATCTATATAATTATATAGTGCATCAAAAACTGTGAACTAAGTTTTACAATTTTGTACTAAAGTCGTCGTGTTCGTTATCACCAGATGTCACTGGAACCTCATATATTTCTTGTCTAGTTTTTTGTTTACTTTTTACAAAATGGACTATAATGTAACCTAATATTCATACACACTAGATGGGATTTTTGCACCTTCTCAACAGCTCATAAATAGCATGTGACTGGGAGCTGGAGCACCAATCTGACTTTTGTTAATGACTGTACACCACATGACGGGTGACCTCACCCAGTGTTACCAACCAAGTCTGGCAGCAGTGTATGAACACATGAATACAAACATTCGTGGTGGTCCATTGGAGTTATAGGTGTGTCTTCCAACACATATTCAATATTAGTCACTAGTATCCGTACCGTTGATATATATTATAGGAGACCCAGATGACATAATACATGTTATAAGATTGTAAGTCCTCCCTATTTCATTTCTTCAGTACCGGTACTGGTATATTTTTGTTTCCTCAGTCGTATGTTTTGCATTCTCATCTCTGTTCCAAGCACGAGGAAGCCTGGAAGGTGCAAAACAGACATTACAAACCAATGGAGGCTTGACGAGAATGAGGAAACATCTAGACGAGGCTATGACTAACCTCTATAATTATTATGCAGTATAATTATATATACCGTATGTTATGGTCCAATGCATAACTATATCTTTCTCACTATTAAGGAAGAAGCTATGTAAGTCTATGGTCCATGCAGGTGTTTTGGGTGGGATGAATAAGGAAGCATAAGGAAGATGTGATGTGGGGTGCATGATTGATGTAGTAAGAAAATCAGATGTCACCGAGTCCTTCAAACATTGTTACGAAACCCCACCTAATATGGAACGGGTTTGTTTCTTCCGTTGTCAGGAGAAATTAGAAGCCTCCACTTCTCGTGTTCGATCACAGAGTCCTTCTCGGAAGTTATACTATTTTTCTAGGCATATTATTGGGTTCCACAAATCGGGCCAAACAATTCACACAAGAGTCAAGATTCATATGGAGGGATTTTGTTTCCTGGCATATTTTAGCAATGGCGTCACGAGGGTTGTTGGCGCCCGGGGACAAAGATTAAGGGGGGGTGACGAGCGAAGAAGAGGATTGATTTGATTGATGGATATTAGGCGCCGCAACATCGAGGTCCTATAGCGCCAGAAAAAGATGATAGAGAGGTGTGACAGCAAGCAGTAAGGAAATGAAAAGAAAAGAGGGACAGTTGAAGAACTGAAAGCTAATGGCTGGGGCCGAAGGGGCGCCAAAACCCTGTAAGTATTGCCCACGTTAATTAATATAGGCAATACCCCCCTACGGGGGCGAAGAAGAGGAGGAATCAGTAGCCGTTCATTTCCACAAGGCAGAGTGTTTATTTAAGATGACATGGCCTGGAAAACCAATGATGTCCATGGGTTGAATTATTTATATAAAACCTGAATGGCAGCCAGAGTAGGGTTGTGGTGTGTGTGGTGTTGAATGTGGTGTGTGTGGTGTTGATTGTGGTGTGTGTGTTGGTGAAATGACGAGGCAAGGTACTACAAAGATGAAACAACGAGACAAGGTACTACAAAGGTGTCATTTAGTTGTTGGTGTTGAGAGTTGATGTGGTTGAAGTATGGAATTATCTTTCTTTCTTCACTTTGTTGCACTACATTCATCACCTTCGCCTATGTATGTTTCTCAGTGGGATGAGTTAGTGTGTGTGTGTGTGTGTGTGTGTGTATGTTCGTAGGGAGTCTGGGGACATTATCAGCTAAAAGCTCACATTTATGAAGTCATTCTTGATCCCTTTCACTCTCCTTTACTTTCTTTCCCTTCCCTTCTCTTCCCTTCCCTTTCTTTCTTTCTTCCTTTCTTTCTTTCCTCTCTCCTTACCACCTTTCCTACTTGATCACTTTCTTTCCCTTCCCTTCCCTTTCTTCCTTTCTTTCGTCTCTCCTTACCACCTTTCCTACTTCCGTAACTCATTCCTTTCCTTTCTCACTCCTTATTTCCTACCACATATGTATAAACAAGACGATATTCCCTTTCCCTTTGTATTGGGTTTGTTTCCTTGAGGGTGCAAAAACATCGTATGAAATTGTTGTCAGAGCAGAGTGTTGTTTTTATATTGCTCTGATTCGGAGAAGAACGCTTTTGTGGTTGGCAGATGATGTATTGATCAAGTATTTGCTATTCGACAGTTGATGGAGAAAGCCTGTGAAAAAGACAGGAAGCAATCATGGCATTTTTGGAGTTATCGTATTAATTAATATTGTATCAGACATATCATTATCATATCATATATCATAAAACAATTTCATTATTATATATTTGCCAAACTGCAATATAGTTGTGTTTACCATTGCGTCATAACACCACACCAGCTGTGTTTACATCTGTCATCAGGGGAACACGGACAAACAAAATGTTTACTACACCAATAAAAATGATATACATCAAGTTTACGTCTATTGATATATATACACCGGTATATATATATATATATATATATATATATATATATATATATATATATATATATATATATATATATATATATATATATATATGAGGATATAAAAACTGAAATTATTGTAAGCTACATGTGAGTTGGATGAAAGCAGGGAGAGCTGAGCTGTGGGTTTGAATGGGTGTGAAGTAGAATGTTTGTAATTTGACGGAGCAAGTATGATGGAGTGTTTGGTTAGTAAGGTTGTTGAAGGAATGTCTTGCCGCTGGGAAGTTACTATTGGCCACAAGAATTCGTACACAAGGTTTAAACAACCTACATTCATTGCAGTACTTCCAGAATAATGACCTCTCTTTTCATAATGCCAACCGTACCAGTAGACTGGGTATGTGCTTGTGTAGTCTCTCTATATAAAGGAAAAGGAGATAGATACGAATGTACGAGTTTCAGGAGTATAAAAATCTGTTGAGTGTTGTAAGAAAGATGTATGGTAGACTTCTGATACAGAGAGTCATAGAGGGTATATATATAATGAGAATATGATAAGTGAGGAATATATTGGTTATTGAAGAGGGAAAAGTTGTGTAGACCAGAGATTTGCAGTGAGGAAGTTGTGTGGAAAGAGCTTAGTGAGCGGCTATGGATCTTGAGAAAGCATATGACAGAACATATAAATATGGAATGTGGAAGGTTTTGGTGCACATGTTGTACGGTTTGGGGGGGGGGGGATATTATTAGGGGAGTGAGTGTTTGTATGAGAACGGTAATGTGAGTAGGCTATGTGTGTGGGAAGTAGTGTGAGTGAGTGGGTTCCTTCCTGTAAAGGTGGGACTCCGTTAAGGTTGTGTAATGTCACTGTGATTACTTTATATTTATATGAACAGCGTGGTAAACAGCCTATGTTGTCTGACCTTGCTGTGAAATCTAATATAGTTGTACTGCCTTGTTAGTTCTAAAAGTGATGTCACTGGTATGGCTATGTATATAATGTACTGTACTCCCTCCACCAACAGGGGCAGAGGTGCTCAAATGTTGACACATGGCTTGCTACTCCCGTTTCAGTATACATATATATGTTTGTTTTTTCTTTTCAAGGTTTAATTGGTGATATTGTACAATCTACATTTGTAGATATATGATACATAGGCTATTATACAGATTAGGAATTGGGATGTTCGCACTGAACCCAAGGTGGAAAGTGTTAGTTTTGGCACATCAAATTATGACGTGTGATCCTTTCTTTCTTACTAGTAGTTTATTGAGCAAAATATAGTAATATCCTAAAAATAAATAAATCTGGTACTGTTTGCAAGTTCTATGTATTAAATTGAGTCTTATCTCTGGAGAACAGGTCGTTTCTTTTAACTTTCTTTGTTTTTCATGCTCATTTTTGAGAGAAAATAATTTTTAACTAAACCTAATCTTACTGGTTAGGTTAGGTTCAGATTGGTTATATTTAGTTAGGTTAAATGAAAGGGTAGGTTAGGTTAGGTTAAGTTCTAGGTTACTGACGGTACTTCCTCCCGGTAGTAGGGTAAAAAAATTTAAATAAATATTGTTTTAGCCTACTCTATGTAAAATATAAATTGGGTTTGAAAATATAGAGGGACCTGTTCTTCAGAAATAACATCCTTTATAACCCCTCCTCCTTCCTGTTTTCCTGGTCACACACACACACACACACACACACACACACACACACACACACACACACACAGTAAATAGGTGGGTTGTGCTGACCGTAGTGTGAACATGATTCTAGAGCTGCACACACACACACACACACACGGGTTCAAGGTTGCTGAGGACTGCATTTGTACGCTGTCTCTCTGGTGGTGTGCGTGAACGATGTGGTGGAATGTGTCTGTATGTATGTATGTATGTATGTATAATGTATGTATGTATGTATAATATTCTACCAGAGTCCCGACTTGCTTTCACTTCTCCTACTGTTCCTTTATTTTTAATTTATGTTTACTGTCCCAACTCTCAATCACTTTCATCTTCTTCGGGCGTCATATGACCTCGGCTGTTACTTCGCCTCATTGTATATATACCATTTTATCTGTGGTTTACTTCGATGATGTTGTTTACTCCATCTAAAGTATTATTACACCATTACTACTACTGCTTGAGAACATGTATTTGGGTTTCATTATAATTAGCCTATAGATAGACTTCCTCTTATGTTATTTATATTACCCTTTCCTTTATTAGTTGGTGTACATACATTGTATATTTATTGTCCACTCATTTATGTTTCCAGCTTTATTGAGTGTGTCCGTACCCAGTCAACTTCTCTCTCTCTCTCTCTCTCTCTCTCTCTCTCTCTCTCTCTCTCTCTCTCTCTCTCTCTCTCTCTCAGTGAATGAGCTCCAGTCATGACATTTGGTGGATGATCAGATGACTATAAGCTGATGTAACATTATCTATACTTAAGGAACCCTGCATGTGATGTAGTCAGAATATTGGAGATTAAATGAGTCCATAATATTATATTGCCACGAAACACCTCCTATAACCTATAAGTCCTATATGGAAGGAACTTGTTTTTTGGCATAGGCAGGAGGAATCAGAAGCCACCAAGTCTCATACACGATAATAACAGAATCCTTAAAACGAAGCCAGTAATTCCATGTGGGTAAGGAAAGCCTGGATCTGGTTCATGTATAAATATTTGGGTTCAACAAGTTAGTCAAGTAGGAGGAGACGAGCAGGTGCTGAAAGAGACTGAGGAGGAATACGAGGAAATGTGCAAAATAATAATAATTACATTAGGGTGAATCATGTAATAATTTGACCGCTTCCCTTTGTTCGTCAGCTGAATGACAATCCAATAAAAAGATTAAGTACCGTATTGTACTAGTTGTTTTGTTGTGTTCCTTCATATATATATATATATATATATATATATATATATATATATATATATATATATAACGTAGCCTTTCACTAATAATTCTATATGCCATTATGTATTTAAACATTGACGATGGTGCTTTTCCCGTGAGATATTAAATACCAGGTAGCCTAATTTGTTATAATCTATAGCTACTGACTTACGCAATACTCTATGTACACTTTTGTGAATGTTTTACTAAAGGCATGTTTTGTTTTGTTTTAAGAATGAGCATCACTCAGTAGGCTAGATATATTACCCTATAGTTAATATGGAGGGTCACGGAAGTATTGTTTTGTTTTTCTTTGTAGAATTTTAAGAGGGTTGATTCTCACACTATTTTTGGGACACCTTTGGGAGTTGGCCTACAAATGTTTTCCTCCGACAAGAAGGTTCATGTTTGTTGTGTTGTGTTGTGTTAGTTAGGTTCGTGTGTTGTGTTTGGTAAGGGTAGATTGTGTTAGTTAGGTTCGTGTGTGTGTGTTGTGTTGTGTTGTGTTTGGTAAGGGTAGGTTGTGTTAGTTAGGTTCGTGTGTTGTGTTTGGTAAGGGTAGATTGTGTTAGTTAGGTTCGTGTGTGTGTGTTGTGTTGTGTTGTGTTTGGTAAGGGTAGATTGTGTTAGTTAGGTTCGTGTGTGTGTGTTGTGTTGTGTTGTGTTTGGTAAGGGTAGGTTGTGTTAGTTAGGTTCGTGTGTGTGTGTTGTGTTGTGTTGTGTTTGGTAAGGGTAGATTGTGTTAGTTAGGTTCGTGTGTGTGTGTTGTGTTGTGTTGTGTTTGGTAAGGGTAGATTGTGTTAGTTAGGTTCGTGTGTGTGTGTTGTGTTGTGTTGTGTTTGGTAAGGGTAGGTTGTGTTAGTTAGGTTCGTGTGTGTGTGTTGTGTTGTGTTGTGTTTGGTAAGGGTAGATTGTGTTAGTTAGGTTCGTGTGTGTGTGTTGTGTTGTGTTGTGTTTGGTAAGGGTAGGTTGTGTTAGTTAGGTTCGTGTGTGTGTGTTGTGTTGTGTTGTGTTTGGTAAGGGTAGGTTGTGTTAGTTAGGTTCGTGTGTGTGTGTTGTGTTGTGTTGTGTTTGGTAAGGGTAGGTTGTGTTAGTTAGGTTCGTGTGTGTGTGTTGTGTTGTGTTGTGTTTGGTAAGGGTAGATTGTGTTAGTTAGGTTCGTGTGTGTGTGTTGTGTTGTGTTGTGTTTGGTAAGGGTAGATTGTGTTAGTTAGGTTCGTGTGTGTGTGTTGTGTTGTGTTGTGTTTGGTAAGGGTAGATTGTGTTAGTTAGGTTCGTGTGTGTGTGTTGTGTTGTGTTGTGTTTGGTAAGGGTAGATTGTGTTAGTTAGGTTCGTGTGTGTGTGTTGTGTTGTGTTGTGTTTGGTAAGGGTAGGTTGTGTTAGTTAGGTTCGTGTGTGTGTGTTGTGTTGTGTTGTGTTTGGTAAGGGTAGGTTGTGTTAGTTAGGTTCGTGTGTGTGTGTTGTGTTGTGTTGGGTCGGGTATGGGTAAGTTCGGTCAGGTTATGTTAGGTTGGGTTGGGTTGAGTTGGGTTGGGTTAGGGTAGGTTGGATTATATTGGGTTGAATAAGGGTAGATTGGGTCAAGTTAAGTTGGGTTGGGTTTGTTTGGTTAGGTTGGTTCAGGTTACCTCCCAGGAAGACAAACACTCAGTAATAGACACAGTGAGACACGTTGGCCTGAATGTCGCAAGCAAACTCTCTCTATAACCGGTTTGTTTAGTTGGGTTAAATTGTTGTTGACGACTTGGACGCTACATATTCCTCCAACTGTGGCTAGAAAAACAAGAGAACTTTGGTATAGGTGGTCTGTAGTGTGGCACAGAACGGGAGGAACTGAAGTCTTCAATTAGATAATGTCACACCATCCTCAGTGTCTTAAGTAGAGTTTACAGAACCAGTTTAGTTGGTCATGTGTTATCAGCGAATTAATTCCATCAAACATCAAACAGATCCTCTATGTTTCTCTTACACTGAGGTGGTTTATTTCCTGGTGTGGTTTGAAAGGGTCAGTAGGCTATATAGCTCTCCAGATCCCTCACAACAGATGACCTTTTTACATGGATTAGCAAGACTGTAAACAAGTTATCTAAACTGAGTTGGCCTTTTGTTTGTACCGAGCGTGTCAGTGATAAACTATCAGTATAATTCAAGCAAGTAAGATCAGCTACACAAACCAGTCCCTCCAAACCATCTCTTCATTTCATAAAGTATATAATATTATATACCTATTGGGGACATGTTCATGGTGTTGGGGGGGGGGGGGGAGAGTTGCAGCGATTTCAAGGGTAGAAAATCGTGTGTGTGTGCAAATATTGAGTGTGCATGTGTATGTATATCAGAATACAATGCCACAGTGTCATCATCATTCCTGTCACCTCTTGTCAGGACCTGCCAGGTGTGCTAAATATAGCAGTAACTCCTGGACCCACCTGCTGGCTGCTTCAGCTTCAGCGATGATGCTGATCAGAACAGCAGTGACGTCAGAGCAGTACGCTACTTGCATTAACATTATAGGTCCACGGTGTAGTTTACAGTACCATAGTTCTGGTAAATTGTAAGTTACTCATTGTTCCATCTAAGCCTTAATTAAGGGCTATAATATATACGGTAGTACAGTGTTGGTAAATCTGGAGTCAATGTTTCCCCCACAACTATTCCAAGCAACAAGAGGCTACTATTCATTTTGTATATCTGGTCCCGTTTCCTGCATGGCATACTTTGGAGGAATCGAGGCGCTCCAATGTTAAAAAAGTATACTAGGTCTATACCCTTTTAAAACAAGATTAATCTCGTATAGGCTACTGCGTTAGGTTGAGATAAGTATTTCACTGTGTTTACATTCTGGGATCCTTTCAACCTCTAGTACATAAAGTGTAAATAATTGACAAAGGTGAGGGTGATTAATTACATCATGTGTATTAGAGGTTAGGGGTATCATAGAATACATATACCATATTCAGTGTAAATATTTATCTCGATTTGTCTGTGTGGACTCCCATCGTCTACACTATGATTGGTTATTTCTTGGCATATTTGGAAAACATAATTTTTCAACCAATTTGTCAACATCGTGTTCCTCGATTTCTCACCTGGACAACTGTGGTTCTTCCTAATAATAGTAAGAGCCGACTGATGTATTATTTTAAATATGGTGATATTGTCGTATGTAGACATAAAGGCAATGTGTGTGTGACCAAGTTGGAGAGTTATCGATTCTACCAAACTGTACCAGGACTCAGACCATTACGGAAGGTGCCGCCGATATTCACAAAACATATCAAAGTTTAGACTTGTTTGTATATTTACATTACTGACGTCAACATGTGATTCAGGTTCATTTCGAAGCATTGAATTATTTTCTATTCTATTTGTTTGAGTTTATATTATGATTATTGAAGCAGTGCCTGTATAGTCCAAGTCCTGGCCATGATTCGGGTCCCCTTATTAATAATATAGATGAAGACGCTTCACCTCTACATACAGTGTCTCATCCTATTCCCTATATGTTCAATGAGTGGCCACATTTCAGGTGTATCTGTTTCATATGTCTACAACTGTACATGGTTGGAAATACTTGTGGTCGGGTTGATGCCTTGAGCCTGGCCCAGTTATTACCGGTGTGTCCAGCAGTGGTGGTGTAACTTACTATTATAACCGGTTATATAGAGAGAGGACCTGCCTGACTACCCACCTTGTTACATGACTATTCATTTGTTTATATTGGCACAAACTCTACACTTACAACTTGAATCAAGTTCAACGCCTGTACTAGTAATAGTTACCTTCACTCATAAGGGTGCAATACACATTTGATATATTGGAGCGTCTTGATTCCTCCAAAGCATGCTAGGTAGCAAGACCAGAATAGCAATAATAGTGATGTTCTGTTTTTTGGAATAATTTGGAGAAATCAGTTGCTCCAGCTTAACCAATACTGTACTAACCCCTTATAAATATATATATATATATATATATATATATATATATATATATATATATATATATATATATATATATATATATATATATATATATATATATATATATATATATATATATAAATCAATCAATCTCACTCAAACCCTTATTATCATAGATGAAATTAACTCACGGTAATATTATGCCACATCACATAACGAATATGGATTGAATGTGCCCATAAGATAGTTTGTAGGACTGATTCATCGGTAGCCGATATATACACATAACCTCATTTATGAATCTTTTCTGGCTAACACAGGAAGACTTTGGTGGTGCTGTAGGAGTTCACTCAAGGACAAGAGTGACCTCCCTCTATATTAACAATTCGCCTCACTTCAGACAGAGGGACGAGAGTGAATAATTGAAACACTACCATACCCTTGTCATTGAATGGTGCTAATGAAAGTTTGTTCTTGATGCAGAATTCATAATTTAGATAACTCTTGTATTCTTGTATTCTTAGTTCGTTTTTAACACTATAAAAACTAAGCATACAGTTATATTATGTGAATGTATTGCCCTTCATCCAACAATATTACATGACTGAACAAGATTATATTTGAGGGCTACTGATTGTTTCAACCTCTGCCAGAAAACAAACCCAACACCCTGATCTGAATATAAGGAGGGATTCTGTTTCCTCTGTTTAGAGTCTAATAACACCCGTAGTTTTAAAACATTTGAGGGCCCTTACTGGAGCTCTATGAACCCTCCAAATAATCCAGGCCACAAAATGCTTCAGTGTTTCGAATAGGGAATCTGTTGCCTGGAGTAGTTTGGAGAATTCATAAAGCTCCAGTAAGGACCCTCAAATGTTTAAAACTACGGGTGTCTAGACTAGACTAGAGAGTTTCGTTGACTCCAGTTGCTAAAAGAACACCAAACAAAACAAACGTCTTGATGAGGGAAGCGAAACAACATGATAGAGTGAGCAATGTTTGCTACTCGAAAAAAAAAAACCACGATATCCATTTTTCTGTTCCTTTTTCGTTTCCCCGCCCTGTATGCCTGACCCGGTAATAATTCCCTTGCTTCTGAGTGTGTTTGTATATTTGTTTGTTTTCTTGTGATTGCCTGGAATATTGTTCTGTGTTTGTGCTTGCTTGTGTTGTGTAGTGTTTGCTGGCCACTTAGTGCTGCTCTCTGTTTCGCATAATATTACTACGGTACTCATTAGACACAACTCATTAGACATCGTAGGTACCAATGGGTCTACTGCTGTTCACCTTTCTTTGTATTCTTTAGTCTTAATAAGTACTTCACTCCCATTCACTCAGAGAGAGAGAGAGAGAGAGAGAGATGTGGTAGTATTCTAGTATTCTTAGGTTTTATATAAGTACTTCTTTCCTATGCAGAGAGAGAGAGAGAGAGAGAGAGAGAGAGAGAGAGAGAGAGAGATAGAGATAGAGATGGATGTGTGATTGTGTTGGTGGTGGTGTTGGGGAATGTTACAACCTCCACATCAATTCCATTTCCTCACACGATACATACACCTGTCAACTCTGCCCACTCACTCACTCACTCACTCCTCTCGTGTAAATTGCTCCATCAGCCCGAGGTACTCACAGCATCCCCCCCCCCCCCAGTCTTGTTCTCCAGTGGTATCAATTGAAGTGGAAATTCTCTTTTCTTTTGGTGAATTGGAAGGTCTATGATTCCTTCAAACTATGACACGAAACGACAGATCTCCTCTTAGGTAACAATGAGGTGGTTTGTTTCATGGCATAGTTTGGAGGAATGAATCAGACCTTCCAATTCACCAACAAGAGAACATCCACTTAAGAGATCATTTAATGTGAGAGAATTAGTCTACTCAAGCCTCCAAACAATGCTACAAAACAGATCCTTAATTTGTATTCTTAGGTGGTGTTTAAAATTGGAGGAATCAACACCACCCTCTAAATCATCCCAATTATACCCCATTAAAACCCAGGCTGATGATGAGTACCGCTTCCAACCAAGTGGCAGAGATTATTATGTTTTCACTTTCATTTGTGTCTCTGTAAACAACATATTTACCTCAAATACGTATGAAGCTATTTTGGCTACACGAATTCTGTGGATAAACACCCAAGGAATATAGATAATTATTAAATTTAGTTAATAAGACAGAGTGTTGGTGGAGGAATGACAAACAAACGTTCTATATTATTGTTAGAAATGAAATGAAATAGGACTGACTGTACCTGTAGACTTTGATGAGTTTTGAGAAGGGACCTTTTTGAGAGGGAAGTGAGGGGAAGGAGGTTTGGATCTCTTAACGTTAACCTTTTTAGCTGTCAGATGTATTTGAAGGGAACACATGACAAAACTCTCAGTCCTCGTTCTAGAATCTAGAATGTATCCGAAATATTATAACGTGAAAAAAAGAATGTGAAGATATAATTATTCTGAGTTTAGCGACTCAAGATACAACCTATTTTAATCCTTTTCTTAGTTAGGCTACTGGACGATGAATATTAATGCCTGTGTATACGCACATAAACAGTTTTCCCATGATGTGTGTTGATATTTATAGGTCATTCATTTTTATTGACTTTTGTGTTGGCTTCAAATTAATGTTACCTGCCTCACACTTATGTATAGTATACTGCCTCCCTCCCCTCTCCCTTCACCTCCTTCATCCATCCCCTCTCCCATCTCCCTTCTCCTCCCTTCATCCATCCCCTCTCCCTTCTCCTCCCTTCACCTCCCTTCATCCATCCCCTCTCCCTTCTCCTCCCTTCACCTCCCTTCATCCATCCCCTCTCCCATCTCCCTTCTCCTCACGACATCGTTCTTGGCTGTCAATAACCACTTTGTCTTCTTTCACAGGTGAGAGATGGAACCACAGAGTCGCATGTTGTACCAGCTGGGTAAACACTACACACTCGCCAACAAATCAGTCGCCTCATTGAACGCTTCTTGAAAGATAATGTAAAGGATAATGATAAGAAAGACTAGGTTTCCTTACGACATTACAATATCCAGCCGGAAAATTAACACTTTTTTGATGATTCAATAGGCTACAGGCAACTATGATTGGTGCTATGATAGATAGTTTTTAGTCTAACACATACACACACTCGCACACACTTTGAGAGAGAGAGAGAGAGAGAGAGAGAGAGAGAGAGAGAGAGAGAGAGAGAGAGAGAGAGAGAGAGAGAGAGAGAGAGAGAGAGAGAGAGAGAGAGAGAGAGAGAGAGAAAGAGAAAGAGAAAGAGAGAGAGAGAGAGAGAGAGAACACACATGTAGTATAAATAATGATGGAATATATAGTGTTGAAAGAAGTAATGATATACAGTACATACATTGTAGTTTTGCCTTCCTTTACCTTTCACTCTCAGTAAGACAAGACAATTGATGCAACAAACACACACAGTTCTTGGCAGATAGAAATGATAAGGTTACATCACCCGGGAATCGAACCCTTCCTTGTCCAGTGGTTGAGAGATAAGAGAGTCAACCCTAAAATACTACACTATGTACAGTCAGACTCAGGAATTGGTACACAGGGCATTGGTTAAACGTTAAAGGAGTTTATATTCTGTACATACTGTCTATAGGCATTAATTGTTTCTGCTGACTAATTCAAGTATAAACCATTTAACATTACAAGAAAAGTTTGGTGTTCGGAAAATTATATAGTATCGTAATTTTTTAGTTGTTACAAAAAAAAAAAAAAAAAAAAAAACGGAAAATTATATAGTATCGTAATTTTTTAGTTGTTAGAAACCGTTGATGTGACAGTGGTGTATACGAATTCCTGAGGCCGACTGTACATCAGCTAAGGAACAAATGGAAGCTGTCAAACTCTTATGTGAATTTGCCCAATATAGATGATTATTGTTGAGGACGGGTGTAGGCTGTGTCCAACAATTATCGGTCCCCTTGTCTTGCCTTGTCTTGCCCTGGTTGGTGGTCATCATGTTTCTGAACGCCAACATAAAATCACATGGTCAACAGATTTGGTTCAGTTGGTATTCCTAACTGTAAATTGTACCTTTCTCTCGTCATTCAACTTTAATTACTATAAACTGCTACAGTAGGCTATACTGTATATACTACTGTGTGTCACATGGGTTACGAAAATGGACCGAATAGACTCATGTATACATAACCACTTACTTAGGTCATCTGTAATCCCACATATTAATGTATCTAAGCTGATATGACATACGGTACTGGAAGTTGGCCTATGGGTTGTCAAATGGAGATTAAACTATACTTTGGTTCTTGAAGAAGGTTTCTGTTAATATATTTCAGTACATTACGAAATACTATGATGTATTGTAATAATTTGCAAGTAATTATGTATGTCGTATAAAGAAAGCATTAATTGAAACAAGATTTCCTGTATATTTAAAATTCATTTGCCTCAGTTGATTATGTGGCAAATGTGATTATATCATTAGATGACTCGAGACAATAACGTATCATTATGTGATAGATACTCATTAAAAGTTATGTTGGTGAAGGGAACAAACACATGGGATTGATAAACACTTGATGCACCTTTCAACTGGAGACATACTGTATATATCGACATAATTCTGGTCTCACAGTATATTAACACAAGGTTTCATCCACTGGCCTACATTGCTTTGATGAGTCAAGGGGCCGATCATTTTTTGTGAAAGTGCACATCATAGAAAAATTAATAATTCAATAACTGACGCAGAAAATGCTTAAAAGGGACTCTGTGATGTAGTCAGAAAATTGGAGATAAACGAGTCCTTCAAATATTGCCACGAAATACAACCTATACGGAAGGGGATTTTTTTTGTGGCATGGCCAATAGAAGTAAGGAGGCTCCAATTTTCATACACGATCACCGGGTCCTTAATTAAAGTGAAAAAAATAATAATGACGGGATAGAAAATGAATATAACAGTGAAGATGAAAAGTGTATTCTAAATTAGGAACATTACGGGAAAATAAACGAGCTAAGACGATGAAGAAAAAATGAAAAGTGTGCAAGTAAAAGATAGTAAAGTGTTAATATAGTAGGGAAGGTATTGGCAGGGTTAGACTTACTGCTGTGGGTTGAAGCTCGGCTATTGGAAATGTGGGGTGTTTGTTGCAGGCAGGCAGGCAGGCAGGAAGAAGAAGGGGTTGGTTTGGCAGAGGGTGGGTTGTGGGGGAGTTGAGGGATTGTGGGAACTGGGTATGAGGGGAGGGTTGAGGGATTGTGGGATTTGGTTATGGGGGGGAGGCTGAGGGATTGTGGAACTGGGTATGAGGGGAGGGTTGAGGGATTGTGGAAATTGGGTATAGGGGGAGGGTTGAGGAATTGTGGAACTGGGTATGAGGGGAGGGTTGAGGGATTGTGGGATTTGGTTATGGGGGGAGGGGAGAGTTGAGGGATTGTGGGAACTGGGTATGAGGGGAGGGTTGAGGGATTGTGGAAATTGGGTATGTAAAAGTAATCAGGTAGGATGGAAACGTGTAGGTGTGTGTGTGTGTGTGTGTGTAGCCTAGGGATGAATTGATTTTTCTTTATATCCTTCTTCCTTCTTTCTTACTCTCTCTCTCCTCCCTTCCTCACCTTCCGTCTTCTTCTGGTTTTCTTCTCTGTTCATCTTCTATTTCCTTCCTTCCCTTCTTTCTGTCCTCATATTCACTCCTTTATTCTTTTCTCTTTAGTCTCCTTTGTTTTCGTCTTCCCTTCTCTTCTTTTTAATTTTTTCCATTCTCTCTCTCTCTGTTTGTCTGTCTGTCGGTGTCTGTCTGTCTTGCTCTCTTTCTCTCTCGCTCTCTCTCGCTCTGTCTCTCTCTGTCTCTCTCTGTCTCTCTCTGTCTCTCTCTGTCTCTCTCTGTCTCTCTCTCTCTCTCTCTCTCTCTCTCTCTCTCTCTCTCTCTCTCTCTCTCTCTCTCTCTCTCTCTCTCTCTCTCTCTCTCTCTCTCTCTCTCTCTCTCTCTCTCTCTCTCACCTGCCCTTTTAGCGTCATATCGGAAAATCTATGGTAAATATGTTTGTCTCTCCGTCTGACCTGTGTGTGTGTGTGTGTGTGTGTGTTACTGGAGCTTTAGGATGTGAAAAGTGAAAACATCATAGGATAGATGTTCCTTTATCCCCCTTTGTCTGTGTATGTCTGTCTGTTTATCATTTTGGAACACACACACACACACACACACACACACACACACACACACACACACACACACACACACACACACACACACACACACACACACACACACACATATACTCACTCTCTCTCTCTCTTTTTCTCTCTCTCGTCATTTTTCTACCTCCTTTCCTCTTATTTGTTCTTCCCTTTCCCTTATTTGCCATTACTCATTTGTTTTGTTTTCCTCTTCCTTCTCCTGTCTTCCTTTCATGGGGTGTTGGAGAATAGCTCTACGAGGACAAAAGCCGCCAAAACGGGACGGAATGTGTTTCACTCGATGTGGTTTTTCGTTTTTGTGTTACGATACTACATGTCTCTCCCAACCCATCCCTTAATTCCCTTCTTTTATTATAGCCTCCTCCATCCCTTTCTTTTATCATACCCCTCCCTCCTTCCCTCCCCCCCCCCTCGCTGCCAACCATTCCACTGGTGTACCTTTGCTACCTGGCGGGCAAGTTAGGAACAAAGTTAGATGGAATTAGGTTAAGTTGGGTGAGGTAACTTCCGCCTCACCTGCACGTCGACCAACCTACTCTCCCTCTCTTACTGTACAGTCATTACGAAAAGTCCCGTTGCCTCTCCGGTTTGATGGTCGCCTCCTTCATTCACACATTTTGTTGTGGAGGAACATAATTACCACTTCTAATTGACTATAATGTACAGTAGTGGATAATAAACAATAATTATCAACATTGGGGTGCATGACTCACGTACACGTTTGACAGCTTCTCTCTCTTCATTAGCTAGAAACTTTCCAATGAATGTATGAAGCAATGAACCCTTATCGATCACGAGATTCAAACAGATCCTTAGGCTTTGAATGCCGTGTGATGTTAGGGTTGTATGTGACACTAATTTGATACACTGATACTGTACCGTACACCCTGTAATAAAAAAATCGTAGAAACTATTACTGGTTACTATAATAGTCTCTTATCTTATCTGACATTACAAGAAACAATAAGTGTTGGGGATCCATTCAAAGCCTATACGGATCTGTTTGAATCCCGTGATCGATAAAGGTTCATTGCTTCATACATTGTAATTACTTCTCTCGTCTACTTGGCTGTGACATATCCACGTTTTATCACTTCACTCTGACCTTTACTCCATCTTATTGTCTTTGTCCTTCCCACACTCACCTTCTCTCTCACCACGTTTTTTCCTCACACATGATGTATGTGTGTGTGGGGGGGGGGGTTGGGGTTTGGGGTTAATTTTCAAGTGTTGTAACGTTCGCCCGCGGTAATGGATTTGGCTTTCATGTCTGTAATTAACTTTTTAATTTTGGGAAAAATACATACCGTTTGGAAATATGCTTAATATCTTGTCTGGATTTCACCCTGTAATTTTGTCACTATAAATTGGAATAATCCTGTATATTCAAAGCATTTAAATTTTCCTCTATTAGAATAGTTTCCCCAATACTACCACCACACTACACCCATATATGCGCCTTCTAACCCTCTCCACATCAAAGAATTCACGTTGGTAAAACTGTGTCGAACTGTAAACACATGTGTATTCATCACTTCAGTCATAAGCTGATGCGGTGTTTGTAAATTGATAGATGTGTTCGGACGCTCTGCTCTGTGCTGGCCATCAAAGGCAGGTCAGGGACTATCTGTCGCGAGTGTAGCAGGCTGTGGGCCCACCCTCCACCTTTCTATGTAGCCAAGTCATGTTCAGATGGTTAATATACAGTGATTAGTTACGGTGCATTTGTCTTACATGGGTTGGTTGTGAGGTGGAGAGTATATAAACATCTCAGGCTGACTCAGCACACACTCATACCAATCTTTACCTAGGCCTACTCTTACTGTAGTAAACACACAGGAAACACCACCAGATTTCTGTTTCCTACTTGTCACCTCGATCTATTCCAGCCTCATCTCTAGGCACTTAGGTTTTTACACTTTGAGGGATACTTCTGGGTAATGGAAGGCATCGATTACTTCACTGTATTCTAGCGGGAACGCCTCTTGCCAGGGCCTATTTCTTGTGGTCTTAAAGATTTTGTTTGGCGAGAATGTCGGGGAAGTCGTTTTTTGGTACTATCAGGATCCATGGTCATAACAAAGATCAAACCAGGATAACTAAAGCTATGAAGGTAAAGGATACAGGTACAGTACCAGTGAAATGGAAGTTTCATCTTACCTTAACTACTGAAGGAACAATATCCTCTACTCAGAAGATGAGGACTTTATTCAATTACAACTCATTGTACTCTGGGCATGTTGAATGCAACACTGACTCTCATTGTTACCAAGTTGTCTTCCATCATTGTGGCTGTTGTTCTTCCCTCAGTGTGGTTGTTGTCATCTATAATCCAATGACCTTGTATAGACAATGTAGAGGAAGGAAAGTTGGGCTGGAGGATAGATAGTGAAAGTGTCCCTAACCGTGTCCAGGTCAGCCAGGGGCTAGAGAGGCTAGAAATAAGGGCACACTGACGGTACACCCATGGAGACATGTAAAGAAACACTTGCATGGTAAGACACCGTATAACAAGTGTGATATTAGTTCTGGTACACTCAACACATAAATACCAACTTTACTGTAATATAGCACCTGTAATTTCCTTGGTGTTCCAGCAGTAACAAGGCAATCATGCTGACAGTTGTTTAGGATGGTGTACATTTTGCCTGAACTGATATGCCACGATTAGGTGTCTGTACCTGAAGGAATTAGACACCCTGTTTATTGGCAACACTCATCTGGCACCTACCTCAACCATTATGGAAGGTCAACCTTTGAAGGTTATGCCACGCCCACCACATGACACCTTGGTGTTGTAATGGTCACTCCTATACCCTGGATACAATTAATTAAATAAAGAGTCACTAGATGGAAGAGTGAAGGGTATCTCAAGGTCTGCTTCTGACAGTGATATTGTCATCATCTCTTAACACTGACTGTCCCTACACCAATGGCAAAAATTAACACTTTGACAGACTCAAAAACATATCACATTACTTAATACAAGTTATTTGTATATTCAATCACTTATGAAATATAAAACAAATTATTTTTATTGTAACCAACTGTATTACTTGCCTGAATGAAACGTGTATAATGAATGAATGATCTACCAAGTGACTCGGTGAGTACAAAACTACAAACTAATAATAATGTTGTATTACAATTACCTACTGTACTCTTATATTTTATATGTGTTGTAAACCCTTGAAAACAACAGTGTATGTACGAATTCATGTTGCCAATAGTAGTGAATGATAATGACTGGGTATTAGAAGGAGTTTATTTCCCAGGGACTCAAATCATAAGGGTACTATATACTATAAGGGTGGTAGTGGGAAGAAAGTACCAGAGATACAAACACACGACTATTTTCAATTAATTAAGACTGTCATAAGGTCTTATTTTTCATTTAACTCGGCCAGCGTTGGATAGTGTCACCAGTGTATGTATGTATGTTTTGTGTTCAATATTATTTGATTAGTATTACTGTAGTATTTTGTCAAAGGGTAAAATGACTCTATTTGAATACCCAACTGTGAGTACCTAGAGTGGAAATAATAATAATAATAATAATAATAATAATAATAATAATAATAATAATAATAACAACAACAACAACTTAGAGAGTATATACAGGATGAACGACGCACATTTCACCCATTACCAATATTTTTTTTTTACTGGAGCGCCGCCGTCTCGTCCATCTTATGTTTAAAAATCCAAAGTTAGGTAAGTAGGAGGAGCTCTTAGCAAGTTTTTTCGTTGGGTAATTGGCTGTATACTCGACTTTCTGGCCCTTCCGTCTCCTTCCTGGCCTGCCTTAAAATTCCTGCTGCTTGGCGAGTGTACTGTGGTAGGGAAGTGTGTGTGTGTGTGTGTGTTTGTCCAATTAGCACACACTATCACAGGGTCCGTAAAGGGGAGATTTTTTGTTGGTGAATGAATCGGAAAGTCTATAATTCCTCCTATCTATATATGCCCTGAAACAAATCTATTAGTAGTACCATTGAGGGCATCTGTTTTCTGGTCTAGTTAGGATGAATCAGTAGCCTTCTAATTTACCAACGAAAGAATCTCCCATAAAGTGACTATATAGGCTATAACTCAGTAGATGCACAACAACACACGTAACTTTATGGTGATAACAATTAATGTTCGCCTTCTTCCCCGGTTGTTTAGTCGATGGAAACACCCTTGTTTTATGCAGTTATTATGTGGCTGACTCAGGGAACCAACTTATATACACTATAGTCCTGTACTGTACATTGCTTTCTGAATGGAGGGAGGATGGGGGAGTGGGGGAGTTGAAGGGAAAGGGATCGGTGGAGATGTGCATGAGACTGGATGAAAGAAGGGGTGAAGGGGAAGGGAAAAAGAGGTGAAGGAGGATGAGGTAGTGGGTTGGAAATGAAGGAAGGAAATTGGTCGAGGTGAGGTGTCAGAAGGGATGGGTGGGGAAGGGGTTAGATAAAGAAGAGGAACGTTGGGGAAGGAGGGAGGAGAGAGGAAGAGAGTATGGATAAGAATGTGAAAGTAGGAGATGAAGAAAAAGGTGATTAAGAAAGAAATGAAAAGGATAATGACAACGAAAGGAGGGTAAGAAGTAATGGTGTATGGTGTTGTAGGCTGAAGGGGAGATTCTCTTGTTGATGATTGGAAGGTCTGTGATTCCTTCAAACTATGCCACGAACTGATCCCCTATTATAGTACAATGAAGGGTATCTGTTTGTGGTATAGCTAGGAGGAATCAGTAGCCTTCCAAATACCAACAAGATAATCTATATAGGCTAATTCCTTCAGATTATACAGTTGCCAAAAAAGGTATTGCGGTATTGCGACAAATCTTGATAGAACTTTAACCCTAGTAATATCCACAACTATTTATATGGACTATAAGCATGTATAACAGAAGGAAATATACATATCCTTCTGTAATACATACTTATATATATCCTATAAACAACTATGGACATTAATATATTTAATGTTGTATCAATAGTTGTCGCAATACCTTTTTTGGCAACTGTACATACATCAAAACAGATTACCAGCTCATACATGAACCGATGGTATGTTTTCAATTTAGACTTTTTAGAATATCGTATATATATACAGCATATAGATTTGAACAGCAAGGTAGAATATCCTCGCCTATTTCTCTCAAGGAATCGAGAGAAAACCAGCTATGGTGCAGAAAACTCTTCTGTCAAACCCGCTCAATTATAAATGCAAAGTAAGTGTTTTTTGTCGTAGACTTTTCTCTTCCCTTGTAGTGGATGATGCTGGGTAGGTACTGTATGGTTGGCTACAGACATTCATACACAGACTATAGATAGAGAGGTAATTATTCAAGAAGTACTGGAATAAATAGTCAACCAAGTGACACATTCATTACAAAATAGAAAACTAATATGAATGTGATATTACAGTTACATAGTCTTACATTTTCTATATATTGTAAATCGTTGAAAACATCGTGTGTACAAATTCTTGTGTCAATAGTATGTACTGTACGTTGAGGCTCGTTACTCGGGATGTGAACCTCTGAAACACCTCCAACACAACAAGTCCCAACAAAAAAACTCATGAAACAAAAGCGATATAAAACTTCACCAAAAATGTTCCTACCAAGTTGTTATTACTGATGTCAACAGAGTCCCAACACAGTCCTATATATAATAGTATGTAGCCTCGTATAGGGACATATACATACATATATATATATACTCAGCCCTTAATTGTAATAATGAGTATAAATATATAATGTTGATGTTCTACAATGTGATCTTTGTTTAGGATTCAATGCGTTGGTGTTACACATCGTAATCTGATATACACTTATACTTACTTTATTTCGTAAAACCTATGGTAATTCATAATAGTACAGTACCTTTGTATATATGATTATGTCCTTATATATCGTAGGTAGCTTATCCTGAGAGAGAGAGAGAGAGAGAGAGAGAGAGAGAGAGAGAGAGAGAGAGAGATAGGATAGGAGGGGGGGGAGAGAGAGAGTGGTGTTGGATGAGTCTCTTAACGTGATTGGATGCCATTCCATGTCTTCATCTTCCTTCTCTCTCATTCTCTTCTCTTCCTTTCTTTCCATTCTCTCTCTCTCTCCATTATTCTTATTCTCCATTTATCTGCTAACCTCCTTTCCTTGTCCCACTCACGTATTCTCTCATTTTCCTCTCATATATACCCTCGTCTGCTTCCATCCTTCCTTCCTTCCTTCCTTCCTTCCTCGGTTCTTTTCTTGTCGTCTCCTGTTCTTCTTCTCTTCCTTCCTTCCGGTGTTTCTCTCCTTTATAATTACTTGTATTCCATTCCTTCCCCTCTAGTCTTTTTCGTTCGTCTTTTTCATTTCCTTCCTCGTCTTTCATTCTCTCCTTCCCTTCTATTTCCTTCCTTATCTTCTTCCTCTTCTTTGTTTCCCTTCCTTCATTTCTTCCCTCGTTTCATCCTTATCCTCTTCTCTTCTTCTATTCCTCCTTCCCCTTCCATCCTACAATATGATTCTCTCTTTTCTTCCTTTCCTTTTACCAACCATCCTTCTTTCCACCCCTTGTTCCTCATTTTTTCCAAGGATCACAAAGAAAAGCAGGCAACAGGAAGCCTTGTGGCCTTTTACGAGTTACCTGTTTACCCACAACTGGAATAAACTATTTGTTGAAGGAAAGGATAAATAAAGAATGAGGCTCCACCCTACTGACCTCTTCCACCAGATACACTACTTCCAAAACAACAACAATAAAACAGCAAC
>JAWZYT010002783.1:52500-55000 GCA_034508575.1 Petrolisthes manimaculis | reverse complement strand
TGTACGTGCATACATACACAAATATACACATGCACACACACAATGTCTCATGCTATATATATATTCTATGTTACACACACACACACAATTACACATATACAACGTCTCATCCGATATATATATTCTATGTTACATACACACACACTCAAACATACACCTACACACACACACACACATACATACAACGTCTCATCCTATCCTATGTTACACACACACACACACACACACACACACACACACACACATACATCTCATCCTATATAATATATCCTATAGTTATTGAGTGTGTGTGTATGTGTGTGTGTGTGTGTGTGTGTGTGTGTGTGTGTGTGTGTGTGTGTGTGTGTGTGTCATAATGTCCACAACAGTACACACACCACCAGAGAGACAAGTTAGTAATTAAGGGAGGAAGTTTTGTGTTCATTCTGGAGCAACTGAATCCTCCAAACTTTCCCAAGCAACAGAACACCATTATTATATTTTATTTGCTCTTCTGGTCCTGTTTCCTGATTTAACATTATACAGGTTCCCTTTCAATTCATATATATATATATATATATATATATATATATATATATATATATATATATATATATATATATATATATATATATATATATATATATATATAGGGTATTATATTATATGTATTTTTTATTTAATGGCACTTTGGAAAATTTAGGTGGAATATTTGTAGTATACTGTATATTATATATATTTTTTCTTCTGAGCATATCCTGACAAAAAGTTGAGAGAGAGAGAGAGAGAGAGAGAGAGAGAGAGAGAGAGAGAGAGAGAGAGCTATAGGGAGTATGTGTGGTGATGTCGTAGGTGTGTATGAGAGAGAGAGAGAGAGAGAGAGAGAGAGAGAGAGAGAGAGAGAGAGAGAGAGAGAGAGAGAGAGATAGAGCTATAGGGTGTGTGTGAGTGATGCAGCAGAGACAGACAGACCTACATACAAGACCCCATGCTAAATGATGTAGTGTGAGTGTAATGGTTGTTAATAAGACGGAGTGGGACCTCAGCTTATTACTCCAACCATCTCATTACTCGGCCTCAACTCTCCTTACTCCTCTATTACCACCAACCATTGTCCACCCCTACCCTCACCCCCACCCTCTATCACACCCATCACACCCCTCCACCACCTTCATCTCTCACCCCTCCAACACCCCCATCCCCACCTCCATCTCTCACCCCTCCAACACCTAGCACACCCTCACACCCTCATCTCACCGCTCACAACACCACCACCGTCACCCCTCACCTCACCCCTCACCCTCACTTCACTCCCTTCATCATCCCCAACCCACCCCCACCTTTCTCCCCACCACTATCACCATTCCCCCACCACCATCACCACTACCACACCCCTCACTTCTCTTTCACTATCACATTTCCTGCCCACGACAACCAAAAACTACTACTATCCCTGCATGTCTGTCCTACCACTCATTACTATCCCTACCACACATCACTATCACTACCACACACCACTATCACTACCACATACCACTATCACTACCTTATCTACCTACCACCATACATTCCTCCTTCCTTCCTCCACTACCAATAATGTCTCCATCTGCCTACCTACCTACCTACCTATATACTTACCTATCCACCTACTAACCTACCTATCCATCCACCTACCTATCTACCTACCTACATATCCACCTATTTATATAACAAACAACCTACTTAACTACCAACCTACCTATCCATCTACCCACCTAACAAGGAGCCTATCCACCCACTTACCTATCCACCTACCCACCTACCCACCAGCCTACTTACCTACCCACCCACCTACCCACCTATGCCTCCTCCTCCACATCAGATAGTGATACAATGTAATGTATTTATTTCCATGACCGGTTTACCACACATGTAGCCTATATATGTAAAAATTCTTGTGGCTAAGCAAATGTAAGTAAGAGTATGTATGTACAGTTGGACACAGGAATTGGTGGTACAGTCCAGGTGAAAGATACTTGTCCCATTTGAGTAACCAGTGTCTATTATTATCAGCTAGGTACTTGCTTTTTATTACCATCCTCAATATTGATTTCTGCCCCTGATGTCTCCTATTTGGCACTAAGGAACTTGATATTGGGAGATATGGACCCTCTTTCACTTGGGTTGTTCCACCCATTCATGTGTCCAACTGTACAGCCACAATCAAATATCCACCGACACTTTCCTTCCATCATAGTAAATATCTTGGTAATAAAGAACAACACGTGTATGGTTTTGCAGCACCTCATAATAATAATAATAATTAAGGGGGTTGAGTTGACGTAAGGTGTTGTTGTTGTATGGTTATATTTTGATATGATACTGATTTATTTATAGAAAGTGTCGGTGGTTATTTGATTGAGGTTGTACAGTTGGACACATGAATGGGTGGTACAGCCCAAGTGAGAGATGGTCAGTTTCTCTGAATATCAAGTTCCTTAGTGCCAAATAGGAGACATCAGGGGCAGAAGTCAGTATTGAG
>JAWZYT010002783.1:20000-47500 GCA_034508575.1 Petrolisthes manimaculis | reverse complement strand
AAGAGATTATTAACTTCAGTCGCCCCTTTCTGGCTGCCACGTGTTGGGAGTTCAGTTACTACAAAACTTATATCATGTTAATTAAGCAGTGAACTTTATCCTATATAAGACAGAAGAGAAAGTATCATCTATCGCTTGCAACTCTTTAATAGTGTGGATAGTGTGACAGCAGCAGGGGGACCTTAGAGTAAAGAGAGAGTGATCACTACTAACTTGCAGACTCAATTGATTCAGTATAGTCAAAGAACATCTCGCTACAACAGGAGAACCAGAAGTTGTGTTGGTGGGGCCATATTCTACTAAGTGGGTTCCTCACTTCACCTACAAGATAACTCGGGTACCTAACTAACTTCATCTGCAACACAACTCGGGCACCTAACTAACTAACTTCACCTGCAACAAGAAAATTCAGGTACCTAACTTCACCTACAACAAGAAAACTCAGGTACCTAACTTCACCTGCAACAAGACAACTCGGGTACCTAACTAACTAACTTCACCTGCAACAAGAAAACTCAGGTACCTAACTTCACCTGCAACAAGACAACTCGGGTACTTAAATAACTTCACCTACACCACAACTCGGGCACCTAAAAAAAAAAAGTTTATCTTCCCCGACCCCCACAGTGATCATGGACCAGGAGGTGTTGCCGGAGGACCTGGAAAACCTACAGATTGACCAGTGAGTGAATTAGTTAGTTTAGTTTAGTGACCTGTACAAGGCAAATGAACCCGGTGTAAGCAGTTCATTTCCTTATCTGTTCATGTGTAAATATTTCTTGTTGTCATGCTAGGAAACAACAGGACCAGAAGAGCAAAAAATAATAGTGTTCTGCTGCTTGGAATAGTTTGGAGGATTCGGTTTGCTCCAGATTTACCCATACACAAAACTTCCCCCTTAATTTTCCCGTCTGTGTGTAAATATTCCTAGAGGTCATGGAGGCTAGTGCATGGTAGGTGCAGTAGATGTGATTAATTTTCCAGCAGCATGTGTGTAATTCCTTCAAGTCGTTGTGTGAATTTAGTTACTCAAGTACAGCACATACAAACAGTTAAATTTTTCGTCTGTGTGTTGAGTATATTCTTGAAGTCATATATAGTGTGTGATCCTGATAATTAATATATGCAGTTAATTTCTCCGTCTGTGTGTTATAAATGATTTCTTGCAGTTATATATATATATATAGTGTGAAAGCCAATATTTGAGCTCAATTTCCCTGTCTGTGTGTTCAGTATATTCTTGAAGTCATATAATTATAGTGTGTGAACCTGATAATTATATGCAGTTAATTTCCCCGTCTGTGTGTTTTAATATTTGTTGATGTCGTTTTAAGTTAAGGGACCCTGTGTGTGATGTAGTCAGAAAATTGGAGTTAAATGAGTGCTTCAAATATTGCCACGAAACACACACTCACCTACTGTATATGGAAGGAGCTTGTTTCATGGCATGGTCAGGAGGAATCAGAAGCCTCCAGTTTTTATACACGATCACCATAGGGTCCTTAAGGTGGTAATTCTTGTTTGATACATTGTAGTGCCATGATTCCTCCAAAGTATGCCAGGAAACAGGACCAGAAGGGCAAAAATAATAGTGTTTTGTGGCTTGGAATAGTTTGGAGGATTCGGTTGCTCCAGATTTACCAACACAGAACTAAGAAGTATCCAGGTGTGCTTCGAATACCTAGATATAGACAGTAAATAAATGCACAATAAGATCTCCATTGGAATTTAGTTTGTTGTTGAATAAATTGGACTTTTTCGAAGCTTCAAACCAGAGCTGTATACTTATAAGTGCTCGTGACTGTACATACACACATACACCTCTATGTAATCAACCAACCACTTCCACTTTGTCAAACCAACCACTTCTTCCACTTTATCAAACTAACCACCTTCACAAATCACTACCCCTTTTACAAATCACTATCATTTCCACTTCCACAAACCACTATCACTTCATCAAATCACTTCCACTAACCACTATCACTTCATCAAATCACTTCCACTTCGTCAACCCAACAACATCCACTTCCACAACTCCCTATCACTTCCACAACTCCCTATCACTTCCACAAACCACTATCACTTCCACAAACCACTTCCACTTCGTCAAACCAACCACTTTGTCAAATCCCTACCACTTCCACTTCCACAAACCACTATCACTTCGTCAAAACACTTCCACAAACCACTATCACTTCATCAAACCAATCACTTCCACTTCATCAAATCAACCACTTCCACTTCAACTTTATCAAGAAATTAATTGCGGCGCCTAATATCAATCAATCAATCAATCAATCAATCAATCAATCAATCAATAAATAAAGCCTGACTGACTGACTGAAGGTGGGGTTGGTTTGTTGTGGTTGATGAATGGGTGTGTGTGTGTGTGTGTGTGTGTGGCTACTGCTTAATTAAGGAGGAAGGACACTGTTGGTAAATCTGGAGCAAATGATTCCTCCAAGTTATTCCAGGCAACAGGATACCATTACTTTTCGATCAGTTTTTGGGTCCTCTGCTTCTTCCTGTGATATTTTGGAGGAATCAAGGCACTCCAATGAACCAACTCTTTACTAACCCACCCTATAAGGATCCTATGTGATCGTGTATGTAAAAGTGGAGGCTTCTGATTCCTCCTAACCATGCCACGAAACAAGCTCCTTCCATATAGGTGTGTGTGTGTGTGTGTGTGTGTGTGTGTGTGTTTCGTGGCAATATTTGAAGGACTCATTTATTCTTAAGGGGAAATTTATTTTTGTTGGTGAATTGGGAGGTCTGTGATTCAAACCTAACTATGACAAGAAACAGACCCCCTATAGGCCTATCATTAGTACCACTGAGGGTGTTTGTTTTCTGGCATCATTAGGAGGAAACAGTAGTCTTCCAATTTGTCAACAGGAGAATGTCACCTTAATTGGCAACGTATTAGAATATAATTATGCTGGATAGATATAAATTTAATGCATAGGCACGAGATTACATATATTTCATTTAGGCACGAGATTAAATATATTAATTTTGTTTAGATACGAGATTAAATATATTTGTTTAGGGACGAGATTAAAATTATTTGTTTAGGGACGAGATAAAATATATTAATTTTGTTTAGATACGAGATTAAAATGATTTGTTTAGGCACGAGATTAAAAATATTTGTTTACGCACGAGATTAAAAATGTTTGTTTACGCACGAGATTAAAAATGTTTGTTTAGGCAGGATATATAAAAATATTTGCTTATAAGGCACGAGGTAATAGCGATGATATTGTGCTTTACGTTCTTGGTAGGTCAGGTGTTATTTATTTAGAGTGTCACGTGACTTGGGACGGTATTCATAAAACATAGTAGAGTTTGTACTTGTTTGTTTGTGTGTTTGCAGTACTGTACAGACCTCACCACAATTAATATTTCATCATGCTTAATTCGAAGCAGTAGCCTAATCCAACCCAACCCGAAGCAAACTAACCTAATCCAACCCAACCTTACCTAACCCAACCTCACCTAACCCAACCCAACCTCACCTAACCCAACCCAACCTCACCTAATCCAACCCAACCTAACCTAACCCAACCCCACCTAGGGGAGGTGGCGGAGGGGTTAGTGATTGGGAGATGGATTCCTCTCAGGTGAGGGCCTGAGAATATTTACTTTTCCGATTTGAGTTTCATGCACTAACTATAAGGCTGCTTTCACACGAGCGTTCGGGAACGCGACGTTTTAACATTCAATGGAGTTTCAGGCCACCGAACGTCGTAAAACACCTTCACTGGTACCATAACAGCTGTATTATTCAGGAATAACCCTCACTTCCCTCCCTCTGTGGCTGGGTACCAGTTCGGAAGTCGTGACGTGTATGTGTGTGTGAGCAGCAGTTGACCTGGGCCACGGTAACGGGCTTGAAGCCTGTGTCCAGTGTACTCAACTCAAAGCAACCTAGTCTAACACAACACAACTTAACAGAACCCAACCTAACCCAATCAAACCTAACCTAACCCAACCTAGCCTTTATAACCCTATGTGACTATATCAGACAACAACCTATTACACACACACACAGGCTGTTCTCAGAAGTTCACTATCACAGAAACTTTACCTGTCAGAATTCGTAGCTGATAACACTATAAGTGGAAATTCATTCAAGAGTCAGGTGGCGATAATAGTAATAAAATATACTCGTACTCCCATCTTATTGCGTGTGAAGAGGTGGTGGTGGTGGTGGTGATGATGGTGACAAAATTATGACAAACTTGTGATGGTGGTGGTGGTGATAAAATTGTGATGGTGGTGGTGATGGAGGTGGTGTTGGTGATGTAAGGGTGTGTGGTAGGGTGTAAGGAAAGGGTAGGGTTGTGGAAGGAAGGGTATGGTTGTGGTAGGGTGTAAGGAAAGGTAGGGTTGTGGTAGGGTGGAAGGAAGGGTATGATTGTGGAGAGAGAGAGAGAGAGAGAGAGAGAGAGAGAGAGAGAGAGAGAGAGAGAAATTGGTTGGTAGTTATGTAGAGATATTGCACTGATAACGTGGGGAGAGAAAGATGCAAGTTATCATACTCTCTCTCTCTATCTCTCGCTCTCTTTATCTCTGTGTGTGTGTACAATTGCCACCATACATACATCATTTTTATAATCAGTTACATTCTTATAATCCACGTTTTAAATTCTAACCAGACGAATAAAAAAAAAAAAAATACCCCACTTTCATTATCACTCGACAACAAGAAATGAAGAAAACAGCAGGACAGCAGTTGAACACAAATAATGGTGGCCTGTTGTTGTTGCTTGGAATAGTTTGGAGGAATCATTTGTACCAGATTTACCAACACACTTTTTTTTTTTTTTTCTAACCTACTTACATACCCCTAAATTTAATTGGATTAAAATATTTACATGTTGTCTGTCCTCTTGCTATCCCTACAAATAATTATCTATCTATCTATCTATTCACTCTTCTATCTATTTATGCCTTTCCTTTAAAAAAAATATTATGTATATATCTTATTATCAGTATCCGTAAGTATGTTTATCTGTTAATCTTTAACTTCTCAAATATCAAACACTGCGACGTAACTTGTAGAATTATCATAACGTGTCGTACTAAGTCATTTTTAATAAGAAATGTTATGGAGTTTGGTTTAGTATGATATTTAGTGATAAACAGCATTAATAAATAACACAACCATTCCCTCACTATTACTACTACTACTGCTACTACTTTTACTCTTTTTACTACTACTAGCCTACTACCGTTACCACTCTTACTACTTTTACTCCTACTACTACTACTACATTTAGGCTACTCCTTCTATTATTACTCCTCCTCCTCCTCCTCCTACTACTACTACTACTATCAGTTACGGTAGATGTCATTGCTACCCATACATCTTCACCGACGCTTCCTATCTGCACGTCTATTTTATTATTATCTCAGATTGATAGGCTAGGGTTCAACTAATATGCTACTGGGACAACCTACTACTGTATTACTATTACTTGTGTATGATTAAAAAAAGTAGTAGATGTAGTAGTAGTAGTGTTGGTAATAGGTAGAAGTAGTAAGATAATATCAGTAATAATAACACCTACTACTAATAACAATAACATCATTCACCTTACCCCAGAAACCAGCAGTTAAGTCCCACCACCGTGATGAATGAAGGAAGTGTGGCTCATTCACCCAACCTCTCCTACCACGTCTGTCCTCTCAACCACTGGAGAAAAGAGGTAGGAATGGGTGACGTTGGGAGGGTGTTGGGATGGAAGTGTGTGTGTGTGTGAGTGGGGATAGGAGTGTGTGTGTGTGTGTGTGTGGGGATGGGAGTGTGTGTGTGTGAGTGAGGGTGCGGGGATGGAAGTGTGTGTGTGTTGGGATGGGGATGGGTGTGTGTGTGTGTGTGTATGGGGATGGGAGTGTGTGTGGGGGGGGAGATGGGGTAGAAGAGATATGAGATGGGTGAGTGAGAATGAATGGGGTAGAAGAGTGATGAGATGGGTGTGAAAGTGAGAATGGGTTGAGATAAGTGGGGTGTGAGTGTGAAAATGGATGGGACGAAGGAGAGAGGAGTCAGAGTGGGGTGGGAACAGAGTGGACATAAGACCGTGGAGAACTTAAAACAGTTTCTTGAGTCGACGGCATAAAATACAGTACAGAAGTTTGAGAGGCCACCAATTCCTCCAAACTATGCAATCAAACAAATATCCTACCTATTTGTGTGTTTCCTGGCATAGTTTAGAGGAATCAGTAGTCCTCCTCCAATTTACTGTACTGTATCAAAATCCTAAAAATTATATCCCTAAAAAAATAAATAAATAAAAACAAGCAAGGAGGTTCTTCCCTTCATACAACTACACCAAGAATACATAGTTAAGGGACCCTGTGATGTAGTCAGAAATTTGGAGATAAACGAGTCCTTCAAATATTGCCACGAAACACCACCTATAGGGAAGGAGCTTGTTTCGTGGCGTAATCAGGAGGAATCAGAAGTCTCCCATTTTCATACACGATCACAGGGTCCTTAAGGTGACCTGGTGTTCCCTCTACAGCATGTGTTGGCTTGGCTATGGGACGTGTCTAAGGAACAGAACATTAGTGCTGGTAACCTGGTGAGCTTCGTGGAGTGTTCCGGTGCCCAGCTGCTGCAACTTCCACTGGACAAGTTTGTGGCGCTCAATCCACACCATGGGGAACTCTTCTTCAGTAGGCTGTGTTCATATGTCCAGTACAGAAGCAGACAAAGTGAGTCAAGCAGCAGTTTTGTATTCAAGAGAAAGGACTAGAGACAGCCCTAGGCCTAAACAAATGTCATTACAGTAATAACCTTTGTACACTTTGGGCAGATTAATAGCAACCGACTCTCACCTTTATCAACTAAAGAATACTGTAATTTGGTATGCAGAAATACTAAAACATACTGTAGTTAGTTTACTACACATTTGTCTCAACTCACGATAAAGTTAAGAAAAACATCCATAAGCATCATTAATTATACTGAAATGTATTTGTATCGACCAAATGAGGACCATTATACTAGAATAATCACACTACATAATAATTTAGCTACAGTGAAGGTGGTCACTGAAATATATATTATATCATAAAGTATCTCTTATTATTGAAACTAAGTTAATTCTTTTGATGTTGTGTTGTACTGACTAGGTATATCTCTCCTTAAAAAGTAAGCTAATTCTTTTGATGTTGTACTGACTAGGTATACCAACTTTCCCTTCGTCCAGACGGCTACCACCAACACCACCTGCACCTTCAACGACAACAACAACAACAGCAACAGCAACAGCAACAGCATCAACAAGAACAACAACAACAGCCACAACAGCAATCAACAGAGTTCGTCAACAATGACAGCGGAGCCACTTACTACCAGCTCCAACCAAGATCAATACAACAATACCACAACACTCCCCAGCACGGTCAACACCACCATCACCACCACCACCACTACCAGCACCACCCGTCATGGGCAGAGAACCGGGCAGGCTACCCAACCAACCAACCCTACTTCAGTGAGGCCCCTACGACGCCTCTCCAACCCCCGGGCTATTCTCCCCCTTCCCCTGGCGGTGTTTCTTGTCACTCGCCCTACCATATGCCTCCTACACCTGACTCCCTCTCACACACCCAGGATTCCGTATACCCTTCAGTCCACACCTTCCGGCAGGCCACCTTTTCTCCGAACCATCATTCGTTTCCTTCCGCTCTTTTACCCTTCTCTCCTTCCTCGGCCAACAGCTGTTCTGAGGGGAGTTACAGTGGTAGCATGGAGGTCTATACACACCCTCACCCCGAATACAAGCCATCCATCGCATACGAGACAGACAATTCGTGCACACACCATTTCCAGCTGTGCCCACTTCCTGATATCTCTCCTCCACTCTCCTCCTCTGCTCATCTACACACTACAGGTGAGTACTGTACTGTATGGGTTGAAGTGGGTGCTGAGGTTAATATATGTTAAATATGGTTACTTAGTTATGAATGCAGCCCAAATTGGACAGGGTAAACAAAACTGCATTACAACTAAAAAGAGAATTTTATTAGAAGTTTCTCCTCAGGTTACTTAAGATAATATATTCAAGTAATTTAACGTAATGGTAATAACTTTTACTTTACGGCACTAGAACAAAAATAGAGACCCTAGTGATCGATATTATGATCTGGATGATGAGGAAAAGGCTTAAATTTAATGACAGCAACACTGAAATCATAATAATCAATGGAAACCAATTGTAATGATGCTGGAGATTCCCCATTTCATATTAGTGCATCACAGTTTCAACCAGCGGACTCAAACCAAAACTACATTGAACATATTATCCAGGTGATTTCCAAATTAGAAATTTGTACGGAGTGAGGAAATTTTTTAATCAACATTGCCTCCAGATAACATTCCTTGCAATGGTAATTTCTCATATTGTGGATAAGTTTCCCAAACTGTTTTTAACCTTCCCACTCTCAGACACACATTACCTCATACCCAATTGAATTACACTGACTGCTAGTAGACCCCAGGATATAAATTAAAGTATTTCTGACACTTAAGATTCTAAAGTATGATAAACTGAAGTATCTGGCTGGGCTATCAAGACATCCCCTGGTACATTCATAAGTGGCTTCATGAAGTGCGATGATTTTTTGAGCCTCGACCAACCTGAATCCATACACCTGTCATCTTTTTCTTATCATATAATTTTTACATGTTCCTCAGATCATATAATAAATCACTGCTTTCCCTGACACAATCTCCACAGAGTCCTTCCAGAGAAAGATGAAAATGTTGCTTGGCATCGATGTTCTTTAAAAATGGAGTTCTGAGTGTTGGTGAATTTCTATGCACTGGAAGATATAGTACTTTTTTATTATATAATTAGATTAAACTACAGAGGTACTGAGAATTACTTTATATAAATCTCAAGTGTGGTAATTGTACTGCAATGTAACTGTTGTCCTGTAGCCGACACCAGACCATTTTATTCCTTAATTAAAGGGAAAATACCTGGTTCAATAGGTATGCAAATTTTATTCACGGGGTAATATTGTATCTTCATCTAATTTTATCTCATTTTAGATGACCAGCTATGTACCCAGGATGGACAGAAAAAAATAAGTGAGTACATAATAGTTATTTCATTCTAAAAATACAGTACTACTGTCGTTACTAAACATGTCAACTCTATTAAGATCAATAAGATCTTGAATAGAATCTTTTACCTTAGCAGTACAAACCCTCCCACTGACTTATGGTGAAATGATGAACCTCCAACTTAGACCAACAATGGGTGAGACAAAACCACTCATTCTTCTACTTAGCTAGGTCATCAGGAGTCCATTTACCTCGCACTCAACAACTGAAATCGAGATGTAGGTACAGTAGTTTTGGAGGAGGGCCTTACTGTATGAGATTAAGTAACTTTTAATAACCCAAGACTAACAGAATAATATTGCTATTCTAATACCAGAACCAGAAAGACTGTACTCAACTCCACAATGCATAATCCATGGCCAACCTCCATCCCCAACTTCAGAGACCTTTAGCCAACTTCCCTCTTGTATTTTAGAGATTCAATTTATAAATTTGCAGTTGACCTCAATCCTCAACTCTACCGACTTACATCAACTTCCTAAGAGACCTACAGTACATCCAACCACCATTTCCCAACCGTAAGAGACCTAAGTCCAACCACCATTTCCCAACCTTAAGAGACCTATATACAGCATCTATTCCTCTGACCTCAAAATTCACAGCCACACTGCATTCCCTAGAGAACCGAGGTGAGCGTGGACCAAAGCTGTGGGAGTTCCTGCTAGACCTGCTGGAAGACCCCGTGTGTAACCCTGAAATCATCCGGTGGGAGAATGAGGAGGAGCGCACTTTTCGCCTCACCAAACCTCACAAGGTGGCGCTTCGCTGGGGACAAAGACGACCCAAGGAGAGCCAGCTGCCCTACGACTACTTTGCTAGAGCTCTAAGGTGACTTTAAGTTGGATGATACTGTATATTGTAAGCATTGTGGCTAGGTACAGGCACAGCAAAGATTTGCTGGTGTGTAATGAAATAATTTCATACAATATGCTTATGTATCAACTGTAGACTACCGGTAGGATATACAGCATCTCGGCTTTCACACTGCATACATTGTTACAGGTTTTTGCATTCCTTTTTCTCTCTAGGTATCACTACAATACCGGTATGCTCATCTCTGTGCCGGAAAGAAAGTTAGTCTACAAATTTGGCCCGAAGGCCATCCCAACCCGACGAGGAGAGGTAGTTGGAGCAGCAGGGGCATATGGGGGTTCCAGGACTCCATGCACCTCACCACCGTGTAACCAGTTCGACCATTCGGGGAGACTGACCTTTTCGTAAGTTCAGCTCCAGTGCCACTACATGTTTGATTCACCAAGAAATTGTTGCACCTATATCAGTTGTGATCCTTTATTATCACCTGGTGTAGTACCTTAGCATGTACAGTTTATCTCATCATTGCAACCACCAACAGTCAAGGATCCATAGCATGTTAGATCCAATATAAGAGCCCATGAAAGGGGAAGATACAGTTGGCAAATAATTCTTCCTATGTGTACAATACTATTTCAGCTAATGTGGCTGGTTTTGTGGTACAGTTTGGGAGGATATGTATGCCTGCCTCCAACTTGCATATCAATGGCATATCATCAGTTAATGCATGTAAAGTTCACCTCTACCACTCAGTAAACCATAATCTGATGTGATGTGTTGTGATAATGTTATTTATATTCTATTCTTGCACCTGTACTTGGAATGCATTATTAGTGTGTCAGAGTCGTTTCATCTCTGGACATGGTGGGAGTCAGCTGGAATTAACTGCCTTAAGTACAACTGAATGAAATACAGAAAGGTTTTGTAAAAACCTTTACCTAGGATAATTCAATGTCTACAACTGTCATTTCTATTTATTTTTTCAATATTTTATGCGATGACAGCCAATCCTAAGCATATGATAATTCCTTGTGTAAGAATTTTTAATAAACTTTCCAATATTTTATGCAATGACGACCAATCCTAAGCATACCATCCGATGAATAAGCAATGACAAGTTGACCTGTCTTTAGAATGCAAGATATCAACGAATTTCAGGCTATTGATTCCCCCAAACTAGGTAAAGAAGCTTTGTTTCTTGGCACAGTTTGTTTGGAGGAAACCTTAGCCTCCAGTCTCCCCCCCCCCCCCCAACACCTTGCCTGAATAAGTAAACATTGCAGAATTAGAATAAGGCCTTGTACAGCCATTTCTCAGTTGTGCTAGGAAACTATGTATGTGCTCAAGTCCTGCCTGTCTGACGCCCACCTTGATTGTATAGATCTGCTTATCGTTAGTGAGGAAATGAATGTATATGGCATGCTCGTGGCACTCTCCTCTGGCATTCCCCTTGCACTCTTACTCATGCACACAAACTTGCACATTACTTTCATGTTCCCCTAATCTCATCACATTCAGTTTTCAATTTATGGTCTTGGTTTAATGGTATCTATTTAAACTCATCCGATCCATTGTCAAGCCAGAAAATTAGTCTAACTCACAACAGCTTAAATATACTTGTAATCAGAATAATATTGTATTTTTTTTCTTCAAAATAAGCAAATACTGCCATCACAAAGAAGCCAACTTAACTTCAACATACTAAGCCTACCCCTGTATGCCAGAGATGAATGAAGATGAGATTATCTCCTGGGAAAACACTACAAGCTCATGGCATGTGATTCTCTGAGGACCTCCTTTTTGACAATGCTAGTTATTAGGGAGACTTGGGTGGTATTATCAAGGGGAGGATTTTTTTTAGAGTAAATTGGTGGGCTACCGATTCCTCCAAACTATGCCAGGACACTGATCCGTTATTTAAGTAACATTAAGGTTGCCTGTTTCCTGGCATAGTTTGGAGGAATCAGATACTTTTCAATTCACCGACAAGTGAATCTCTCCTTTAACTTACTCTTCAACGAAGAAGTTTAATAATACCACTCTCAAACAGTGATCATTGTGCCTTCCTTCTGGGTGGTTCCTACTATGCACCGTAGTTAGAAAAGCTGTGATATCCCAGCTGGTAGAGATCGCATCAATTTTAGCAATACAGTATATATATTTTATACAGTTTGTGTCCTTGCAATCTTTCTAGTGTTTAGAAGAATAAAATTGTTTGAACAAAACTATTTTGTTTACATTCACCTTAAGTGTATGCCAGGGAGTGCATTTACAGTATCAATTTACAGCACCCATTTGGCATTTTATACAGTACCGTATCAAATTACAGTGCCCAGTTTTCTTCATATTACTGAAGGTGTTAATTGTGTTGACTTAACTTATAACACTGGTGATGAAACAATGTACAAACAGTCTTACAATCACTTTGGGGGCTTTTAGTATCATGTATTTTTATGTATTCATATAATTCTTATTACGGTATATATGGACATCAAGACCTTAAAAGAAAAGAACTTGTGATATGTAGAAAAAGATGGAAAAGCGGCATACAACCAGAAACTAATGATGTAATTTGGTGAGACTATACCATATACTGTACTTCTCTTACTTTACCAGCAAAACCAAACCATAAGAGTGGAGTCAAAACAGGGAAACAGAAAACAAATTGTACAGATTTCGGCTGAATACTGATTTGACTGTTTAGCTATTGGAGCATTTCTGGTCGATTGGTTGTAATAATTTTTAATTTTTTTACAAAGGGTCTAGTTCTTACAACACAGGAATTCACCAGCACTAGAAACTCCAGTAAAATATAACTGATATTGTTCCACTAAGAAAACCATCAACCTTATGTAACACCGTGGACCTATCAATCCTCTTACTTTCTAGGTAAGTTTTCAAGAAAGGGTTTCAGCACTCTCTTGAATGACTCAGTGGAGGTTAAATGAATCACAGAGTGTGGTAGTCTATCATATAATCTGAGGGCCATGTAAGGAAATCGTATGACCTGAGAAAGATGACTGGTGTAAGCTGTTTGTAATTTGTCACTAAATTGGTACTTACTATCCCCTTGACAGATTTTTCACATATCAATTGAAAGTCATATAAAGACTGGAAACCCCAAGTTAGTGTTACAATTCTTGAAGGTTGGTAGTGGCCAAACAATACACAGTACATATATGAAACATACTGTGTATATACTGTGTATATTGTTATAATAATGTCAATGATCCTCACCAAGCAAGGGTCGCCTGCCTGGTGATTCGGTGACAACCAATGTCAGCAGCCCAGTCTTCATTGGCGTTCATCTGAAAATACATGTAACAAATTCTTAGCATACAAAGTGTAAATATATATGTACAAAGGAACATAAGGTTGGTCACAAGAAACTGTACACAAAGTACTGTACTTGGTAAAAAGGATCATTATTCTTAAAACACAATAAGGAATGGGCAACTAGAATACTGTATGTGCCTTTGTATCTGTAATATAATAAACCTAATATAGTTTTTTCAAGCATTGTTATGGTCCTACATTTTCTGTATCTTATGAATCCTTGAAAACATTAGTGTGTGTACACATTTTTTAAATTAATTGTATATACATGACAGACTTAATTTGCAAAAACACATTGCATAAAAAAAAAAATAGGTATTAAAAATAATTAATAACATTAAAGGGAATCCATCTTGTTGCTGTACTCAAAGAAAACAAATTCCTGCTGAGATTACATACTGAGATCTAATGACAAGCTAAGACAATATCACACACAGAGTCCTGAATTTTTTTAAGGGCATGTGGTAGCGTGTGATGTGACTCTTTACATGGGTTGCTTATAGGAAGAGATGAAGGTGCAAAACTAGTGGCAAGTTTATAGGTGGATGACACTGTGCTACTGGTGGAGGGTGACAGAGAATCGCAGAGGGTAATGGATGAGATTGCAGGTTAATGTAAAAGAAAGATACTAAAGGTGAATGTCAGTAAGAGTAAAGTGATGCTATGGCCACCCTTTAGGAGAGTTTCCAGAGGAATAGAGACATCGGAGTTATAGATGAATAGATAGCATGATAATCAGTACAGTGAGTGAACTAGTGTGGATACAAGTTGTTCCTTTTTCTACATAATGCTGTCTATACTGCAACTACTGTACCTGACTTTCCATCCCCACTAAGTCTTCTTGGGGCCAATAGTTCCTGCAGCTGCATTGGCCCTAAGAACAGCCCCAGGAGAAGGATATGGACGCATTTGGAAGAGTGGACCACTGGCAGTCACATCAGCACCTGTTCTGGCCTCATTACGTTGTGGCAGACCAGACGACCAGGTCCCTCTGGTGATAAGATAAGTAGTCATGTAAATACCAGAGACAGGGGTCAGCTCTCATGGCATATATTATGAGTTTTATTTCAGCGACACAAGTTGTACAAAACTTTACATTTAGATAAGGTTATATTAAGCAAACATAAAGTCATGAAATATAAATAAATACCCTATATCCTTTATAGTATTGTCATAGGTTTATTCATTTGGGATACTCCCTTAAGCTCCTCTCTCTGTTACTGGCTACTAGTCCTTTTATCAAGAAAGTTTGCATATTTCCAGTATCAAAGCCAATCATGAATTTATTTTAATTATAAACAGTCCATGAAAATAATTACCGGTATGTGCATAACACAAGTCAATTTGCCATACCCAATCACTCACCTGCCACACTCTCCATAAGATGCAGGATCCATGGGGTCAAGGTCAGGGTCGGCTCGGGATTTGCGGTCCTTTCTTCGGTCTTTGGGGTCTCGCCGCCGACCAGATCCACGCACCACCTCCCTGGGGCCTCCTTCATCATCCGACCCCTATATCACACACCAAGCACAATATTAATGTCATATTAAAAAGGGAGTCAACATACCGTAAATGTAGTAACTGCAGAGCTTCAAGTTTTCAAAAACAGGCCTATGAGTGTATGTTTTTGTACAATAAAAACAAGATTTAAAAGCAATGAGGATTGAAAACATAACTGCAGGAAAATTTATGCTTTATATTATATGAATGCCAACCAAAGAGACACTAAATCTAAATCCTTTTAAGTAACATACCTCAGAATTGTCAGTTAAATGATCATCTCCATCTATCATCTCCTCATCTCCATCCTTCTCCTCTTCCTTTTCCTTCCGTGCAGCCAGCTCAGTGGCCATCTCCCTTCGAAGTGTGGCTGCAGGACGGGACACCTGGCAGCGGGTGTGTCCAGGTGGCAGCCAAGACACCAGGTCCGTCTCTGTGTTCCAGTAGTAGCAGCGACGTCTGACAGTGGACAACATTGTATAGTGTTTATGGGATACTAATACTGTATTACAATAAAACTAATGGTTACAGGGTAGCAATACTACTAAAATAGGAATAATTTGGAGGAGTCTGTGGCCTTCTAATTCACCAACATCAGTCTCGCCTTAACTCTTATTATTAACTACTGTTTATAATTTTTTCTCTATTAATTTTTCTTTTGTTTACCCTGATCTTTCTATGTCTGTCTTGTCCTTTCCCCTAATCTTTACTGAGACACTACAGTACTAAAACTATCTAAACAATCTCTCCTCACACCCACCACTCCATTTTCCTCATGTCTCTCATTCCACAACCCAAGATATTTCTAGTCATCCTCTCTGTGATTTCTTTTACAGCTTTGTAATATGATTTCCTGTCATTCAGAATACGTCACTAATTTTCCTTCCATATTCCTCATCTCCCCTCTGTTTAGTATTTTTCTGGCCTCCTTCACTCTTTGTTTCAAGGTTCTATATTTAGGCTTCCATGCATCTCTAATTTCTCTAGGTACACTTTTTCTAGTGATCCTATCAAATACATCTTGCTTACCTCACACAACCACTGTATAACAAATATAAATAAAGGTGAAATTCATAACATAAAAATCTTAAGCACTATAATACCAACATAACAGTACTGTATATAAGTAACTCCAGGATATTATGTGCCTCTAGATACTCACATGCCTGGATCAAGAATCTCCTGCCAGTGATTGGGGAGAGGATACTTGACCAACATCTTTAGTTTGCGTCGGATGTACTCGGGATCCAACTGGCCACCTTCACCCCACTGCTCCTTACATGTCTTGCTGCACTCGTGGTAAACGTTCCACTTGTTTGGACACCCCGGCCATCCCTGAACAAACACAATGGGAGATACCGTACATTACATTGGTGCCCGTCATGTTGATGTTTGCTACACTATACTGTATTAGTGTTTTTGTGATGAACGCTATAGTACACATTATTGTCAATTTATTTCCAAAAGTCACTCCAGTAACTCACATTACTATACTAACCTAGGAGCAGATATGGGCCTGATTATGATCAGTGTTAATAAATAAATCATAATCCATGGTATGGCAGTGATTACTTACCGGTACTTATAATCAAATCATAATCAATTTTGTGTAAACAGTTATAATCATATATACAGTAAATGAAAACCTAATAATTAGCAATAATTATAATTATGGTAATTAAAAACAATGATTAACTAAAAAAATAAAATGAGAAAAATCTTTCTAAACAATAAATTGTAGTCATGCCTACAATACTGTATGTATGCTCAGAAGATAAACTAAAACTCTTCATAATGACAACTTCTGATATAATACATAAAAAAATCACCACACACATATATACAGTAATTAGCCGTTATTTGTACTGGTACCAACATATGACAAAAATATGATAATCATGATGAAAATGAAATACAACTACAGAAACCTGCTAACACCCACATCAGGAAAGCTTACTACACATGAATCTAACCAGCACTATTCCAGCATAAACCACTAAAGGGCGACTTTCTTTTTTTATGGTGAATTGGAGGGTCTCTGATTTCTTCAAACTATGCCACTAAACAGATCCCCTATTAGTACCATTGAGGGCATCTGTTTTCTGGCACAGTTTGGAGGAATCAGTAGCCTTTCCATTCACCAAAAACAGAATCTCCCATTAACAGCTGAAACACTCAACTAGCAAACATTAGCACGATCGTTTTACACAAGGAAGTCAGACCTGGATGGGATCAATGGTCTGTGACTCTGTGTTGGTGAAGGGGACTGGGGGTATGAGGTGAGGGTGGAGTGGAAGCTGGGACTGCTGCTGGGGAGTGTCATCGTAGTCCTCGGCAATGATCTCCTCCTCGGTCGATGCTGCTGGTTCAGAATCTGCAAATCAAATGGGGAATTACAAATCAAAGGAGGAATTACAAGTCAAAGGAGGAATTACAAGCCAAAAGGGAAGTTACAACCTTCTCACATCTTGATTTGATTACTTTGTTAGTTCGGAATTTTTTTTTTATGTTGATGGCTCGGAAAATGTAAACAGAATTATAATCAATTTATGTTGTTAGCTCGGAAAATTTAGATCATGGATAGAAAAACCAAGAATAAGAATTTGAGGTAAATTTTCAGAGTTACACATGTGCGAGCTTTTCAGACATACCGGTACCGTAGTTTTTCCTATACCGGTAGTTTTTCATGTGATTCGTTTGATTTAAACATCCATTTATGGTGCAAATATCCTGTTTTGGTCATATCCTGTCAGCCAGCTTTTGGCAAAAGTTGGCTCGGGTTTTCCAATTTTTGGCAAGCACAAATAATATTAGTTTTAATTTTTAATTAGGCAGACCTGACCTGACCTAATTTAACCTAATCTGGACCATGGTAAACTACCGGGACCTAACCTTAGCAGACTACTGGGAGTTGCATAAGGTAAGACCTATATGAACTTACAGAAATTTGACCATAAGAATGTCTATCACAGTGAAAATTAGATATCTAGCACATGAGTAATTCGGAAATAATTCTTTGATTACAAAATGGTCAGATACACATAAGCTGTCACTACCAACTCGTAACCATATGCAATTTATCATTTTTGAATTTGTGGAGCCAGAGACATAGGCCAAATACAACAGCCTTCTTCGAGGATTGTCACCTACAACTGGTTCACGGTGCCGCAACCTCGATTCTATTTGTTCCTAATTACAATAATCATCTACCTCAATACAGTACTCATAAACTGCAAAACTATAACTTCCATGGAGGACCTGTGTTTTGTGGCACAGTATTTTGGAGGAATCATAGACAGATAGACCTTCCAAATTCACCAACATGATATAACCTTCCCGTAAATTAGTATTTATCTAGTATATTGTTGTTTTGTAGCAGTGTTGCCATATCCGGCTAGGTCTCAGTAGTTTGCCGCGGTCAGGTTCTGGTAGTTTGCCCAGGTTAGGTCCCAGTAGTACTGTCTACTGCGGTCTAGGTTAGGTCAGGCTCATTTTTAAATGCCCCAATTGGAAATGGGGCATTTCCGAAGAAAATGCCATGGAAGAAATATGTCTTAGAATGTTATAAATTAACGTTAACTTAGTGGGTAAAAATGGTATAAACATTTTAATAGACAATGGCAATAGAATATATATTTACCAAAATGACAACAGAATAACTAAATTAGATAATTACCGAAACTGTAATATACTTGATAATTATCCTTAAATTACGATAAGGGTGTTACAGTAACGAGTGTGTAATACCGGGTTAACTAACTTAAGTTAGTCCACTCTCCCCAAAATAAACACTTATTAATAATTTTACATCATATTAATATACAAAAAGTTACGAGTACTCATTAATATACTCACCATTGTCTTTGGGTGAACTGAGAATGCCCCTCTTGGCTAATCTGGCGGCTAAAGCAGGTGGTAAAGGCATATTGGTTAGTGATAGTAGTAGCGGTGGTGGTGGTGGCGGCTTGTTGTTGTTGTTTTGGGAGTCAGTGTTGCCAGATCAGAGGTCTGCTTGGCAACATTTCCCCATCTTCAACAACAGAATATCCCGTTTTACCTCAGAAATACCGTTTATTATTGAAGATAAATTATAGTAGTACCGTACATATATACATTTACCATCAATTTCCCCTTTTTGCCTCAGAAATTTCCTGTTTACTCTTGAAAATAGGCGTACAGCCATGGCTGATAATGTTGGACCAGGGTCCAAGGATTGTTGGAGAGCAATTGAACAGAATATGAAAAATATGTAAATATGAAAAATGTGTACCTCTGTGACTTTTTGGTCTTGGCACGGAGGAGGGCAATGTTGAACAGTCTGCCGTTTTGATAATAGTAGCACATTTACCATCTTCTTGATATTTTGTCTGGTAGAATTTGTTCCCATTTACTCTTGAACAATCTGTATGTAATTTTCCCCTTGGTACCTCTAATTCCCCATGTCTAGGGAAAATGTATTATATTAGGCAGCACTGTGCCAATATTGTATTGTGTTGTTGTTGTTGTTGTTGGGGGGATTACCCTTACAACGGCGCCTACTAATGTTTTTTTACTATTTTGGTAATTTATGTCTTATATATCTTTTTTTTTCATCTTATAGCTCTAATAGAATCTGTGGTATTATGACAGCCTACTAATCTACTACCGATTGGAACATGATATATATTCACCTAAAATGTTGTGTCGCTAGGAGTATTTCCAATAATAATAATAATAATAATAATAATAATAATAATAATAATACCAATAATAACGATATGCTGAGTTATGCTCGTACCCAACTACCCCTCAGACGGGAAGTTTGAGAATGATGGCCGTGTGTGAATTTTTATCGTTCTTGTCAATTATTGAGAGATATCACAGCTATTTGATTTCTTATGGGAACACGGAATACTTTAGGGTGTTGTGAAGTGCCCGTAGTGTAATACAGAGAGTTTATGCTGAGAAAAAGTGTAGGAAAACTTACGTAATTACCAAGATAAAAAAGAAAAAAAGTGGCGTTATGGTGAGTTTAGTGTTTGCTGCCCTGTGAAAAGTGATATTTTTTTTTATTATTAATATTTAGCTAAGCAAGTAATGAAATCACACCTAGTTATTAAAAGTGTTTGAAAATATCACACACACACACACACACCTTTGTTGACTTACAATAATATTTCTATAGCGAGGTAGGAGTGGAGTGTGTGTGTAGAGGTGGAGTGAGTGTATGTAGGGGTGGAGTGGGTGTTTGTAGGGTTGGAGTGGGTCTATGTAGTGGTGAAGTGGCTGTTTGTAAGGTAGGTGTGTGTGTTTGTGGAATGGGTGTTTGTTGGGCTGGAGTGAGTATGTGTAGGGCTGGAGTGGGTGTTTGTTGGGCTGGAGTGAGTATGTGTAGGGCTGGAGTGGGTGTTTGTAGGAGTGAAGATGTCGACATCTATTTGTGGGGCAGAAGAGAAGCAACCAACAACAACATTATGAAGCATCACTGTCTCATTTACAGTGCGACACAAGCGAAGCACACATCCAACACCTCGATCGTTGCCTAATTAACTCAATAGCTTAATCTCGGAGCCACGCAAGAGGAATATATAGGCTATAGGCTACTCGTACTGACAGAATACAGTCCTGAGGTTGATGGAGGCTAGGCTATATGAAAAAAGACTAGGCCTATACACACCTCGTAGCCTAATTAATCACTGGGAACAATTTACATAGCCGACACTCGCCATCCATTTGCTTGAACTCACTTAATACTCGATCAGGCTATTCGAAGCAAGCCTGGATACATGTTTTGGATTGCGAGGGTACAGTCACGATAAAAAAAAGTTCTGTCTCTGCTGGTGATTGAAAAAAGTGAACCGTTTGAGTGAATCTTATGAACCAATATTACAGACACCAACGACTATACAGCGTTGCCAGGTCTGCTTGACGAAATTTCCCCAACTTCAACATAAGAATTTCCCTGTTTACCTCAAAAATTCCCTGTTTACTCTTGAAGATAGTCGCACATTTACCATCGTGTTTATATTTCGTCTGTTAGGTATTTCCCCATTTACTCTTGCACATTCTAAATATAATTTCCCCATTGTTACCTCTAATTCCCCATGTATAGGGAAAAACCCCATTATTGGCATCACTGCTACTGTTTCACATAATTTATCGAGGCCTATTCATTCGAAAGTGTTAATTAATTGACAAAATAATAATTGAACGTGACTGTACCAAAGTTGAGATGACCTAGCTACTGTATAGACCTACTGGTGTTGGTGTTGGTACAGTCACGAACAGTAATAAGTATACAGGTGTGTTTCGAATACCTCTATAGAGAACAGGAACATAAATTCACTATGAGATCACCATTAGAATTATTTCGTAGGTAAATTGGACTATTCAAAGCTTCAAATCAAGCTGTATACTTATCAGTGCTCGTGACTCTACACTCGCGATACATAATTTCTAACCCGAGTGTTAAAGATCAGAAAGCTTCGAATCGTCTGGTATTGCTCATTTCCCCATCCAGTACACATATAGGGGCTCAGTTCGAATACAGTGTGTGTGTGTGTGTGTGTGTGTGTGTGTTTTAATTAATTGCGCCGTAGCGTCAGTCAACCGGCAGGCAACAGTTATACATGACTCATGAGAATCCTATGACACACACACACACACACACACACACATCACGAAAACATAGCAGAATGAAGCACAAGCATACAGACAAACATTTACATTATGATCTACTTAAGTCTTAAAGTGTGTGTGTGTGTGTGTGTGTGTGTCTGGTCAGGGATTACATACCACGAGTGTACATACATTATTCATCAGTATACCTGGCCACATACTGAAACCTTGCCTTGTCATCGAACCCCACGGGAACAAGGACTATAAAATCAACATAGTGCCTACCTCCTCGTCCGCCACAAGTTTTTCGTACGTGCAGCAAAAATCGATTCCCTAATTTCCCTCCCTAACTAATGCTGCATGTATAAACTCAGCCACATATAGGAGGTCACCGTGTTATCAGTCCCGTTCCTACCCTGGAGGATCACACACCCAGAACAACACCGAGTAAGGTAAGAAAAAGAATATATTTGTTTTTCTTTGGTTAGGTTAGGCTACGTTGGGTTGGGTTGGGTTGTGATGGATTGGGTTGGGTTGGATTGGGTTGGGTTGGGTTGGGTTGGGTTGTGATGGATTGGGTTGTCATGGGTTGGGTTGTGATGGGTTGGGTTGTCATGGATTGGGTTGGGTTGGGTTGGGTTGGGTTGGGTTGTGTTACGTTCCTGTAGATTAGATTAGATTAGGTTAGGTTAAGTTGGGGTAAATTTGATTAGGTTAGGTCATCATTTGAAAACACGGTGTGTGCGTGTGTGTGTGGCCCATTATTCACCACCTCGCCCAACAACACATTAATAAAACCCTATATAGCCTATAGTCAAGCCAAGGGAGAAGGAGGAGGAGGAGGAGGCGAAGAGAAGAGAGTGAGGGGTGAATAGAAGGAAGTAGAAGAAGATGGGAAAAGAGAAGGAGGAAGAGGAGGAGGAGGCGAAGGGAAAAGGTGAGGGGTGATGAAGAAATGGAACGAGAAGAGGGGGAATAGAGGAGGAGGAGGAGGCGAAGAGAAGAGGGGGAGTGGAGAGGAAAAGATGTGGAGGAGGAGGAGGCGAAGAGAAGATGAATGATGATGAGGAGGAGGAGAAAGAGGCGAAGAGAAGAGGGTGAAGGGGGAGAATGAAGGGTGGGGAGAAGGAGGTGGGAGGAGGAAGGAAGGGTGCATGGGGGAGGAGGAAGGAAGGGTGGAGGAGGAGGAGGTGGGAGCAGGAAGCCAGGAATGAAGGGTGGGGGAGGAAGAGGAGGCGAAGAGAAGAAAGTGAGGAGAAGGAGGTGGGAGGAGCTAGGAAGAAAGGATGAGGAGGGTGGAAGAGGAAGGAAAGGTGGGGAGGGTGGAGATGGGAGCAGAGCCGTGGAATAGAAGAGTTTGGACAACCGCTCTGCTGGGCGCCATCTTGCATCGAAATGTCAGTGAGCGGCCGTATGAAAACAATAGCCACACTACAAAACATTAACTTCCCACCCTTTTATTTCAGTACAGATTGTTTACATATATAAATACACATGTATATATTATGTACATGTGTATGTACATATGACTTATTATAATGATAGTAGTCTTTTAATGTATATAAATGGGAAGAAAGACAATGAAAACCCAACCAAGGCCTCCCCTATACCCGCCTACCAGCAAATAGGAATAGTTTTGTTTATATTAAACCAAAGCTGCTATATAGGTCCCTGTATGTTTTCATTGTCTTTCAAACCATCTTATTCATATTACTTTATTAATACATAATACGATGATGTAATATATATATATATATAGTATGTGTGTGTGAGAGAGAGAGAGAGAAAGAAAGTGTGAAAAATAGATATAGTGTGTGTGAGAGGTAGAGATAGATAGATAGCTAGACTGTGAGAGAGAGATAGAGACTGTGTATGAGATAGATAGATAGAGAGATAGATTGTAGATACTGATTTTAAAATATACATTATAATGAGTTAATGAATTCTTAATAAATAGTTAGGTTAGGTTAGGTTAGGATAGGTCTAAGAGAGAAACACCATAGAAGAAAAGTGTCTTAGAATTGTCCGCCGCTGCCACCGCCGCCGCCGCTGACGCCACCGCCGCCGCCGTCTTTTTTTTTTTTTTTTTTAAATATAATATATATATATATTTTGATATATATATATATTTTTTTTAATTATTTTTTTTTGTAATAATTAACTTTTTTTTTTTTTTATTAATATTTTTATTTTTATTTATTATTTTTTTTTCGTCGTCGTCACCACCACTGCCACCGCTACACCGCGCCGCCACCGCCCCGCCCCGCCCCGCCGCCGCTCCGCCGCCGCCGCCCCGCTACTGCCTCCGCTCCGCCGCCGCCGCCCCGCCCCGCCGCCGCCGCCGCTGCCGTCGTTTTTTAATAATTAATTTTTTTATATTTTTTTTTAAATAATATATATATATATATATATTTTTAATATATATATATATATATTTTTTTTTTTTTTTTTTTTTAGTCGTCGTCACCGCCGCCGCCGCCGCCACCGCCGCCCCGCCGCCGCCGCCGCCGCGGGAAATGAACTCTTACTTAAAGAGGGAAGTTTTGTGTTGGTAAATCTGGAGCAACCGAATCCTCCAAACTATTCCAAGCAACAGAACACCATTATTTTTGGCTTTTCTGGTCCTGTTTCCTAGCATAACTATATACTTTGGAGGAATCAAGGCACTCCAATGTAAAAAAAAAAAAAATATATATATATATATATAGCAGGTTAATGAAGTGTAAACAATGGTATGTTAATTAAGGAACTTTGGTTATTAAAACACCCCAGTGGCCTTCACCAGAAAATATCTACCAACACCGTATAAGAATCTTGGCAAATTTATATAATGCGAAAACACTTCTTAATGGGATAAAGTTTGAGCTCTCTCTCTCTTTCTCTCTCTCTCTCTCTCTCTCTCACATTTTCTCTCTCTCTCTCTCTCTCTCTCTCTCTCTCTCTCTCTCTCTCTCTCTCTCTCTCTCTCTCTCTCTCTCTCTCTCTCTCTCTCTCTCTCTCTCTCTTTCTCTCTCTCACTCATTCTTTCTCTCTCTCTCTCACTCTCTCTCTCTCTCTCTCTCTCTCTCTCTCTCTCTCTCTCTCTCTCTCTCTCTCTCTCTCTCTCTCTCTCTCTCTCGAGCAGCCTGTCTTAAAGGTGGTAATACGTTTTTGGACCATACTGTACATTGGAGTGCCTTGATTCCTCCAAAGTATGCCACGAAACAGGATTCTTCAATATAGGTGGTGTTTCGTGACAGTGGATGAAGGACTCGCTAAACTCCAATTTTCTGACTAAACAGCACGGGAGTTTCTTAATTAAGGAGGAAATTCGATGTTGGTAAATTTGGAGTAACTGAATCCTCCAAACTATTCCAAGCAACAACAGAACACCATTATTTTTTTTTTTGCTTTTCTGGTCCTGTTTCCTGACGTACTTTGGAGGAATCAAGGCACTCCAATGTAACAAGAGCGAATTACCGCCTTAAGGGGAATGGTATACTTTTGTTTGTATGCCAGGAAACAAATATAAACAATTATAAAAAAACAAAAAAACACACACACAAAAACACAGAAACAAAAAAACACACACACAAAAACACAGAAACAAAAAAACACACACACAAAAACACAGAAACAAAAAAACACACACACAAACACAAACACACACACAAACACACACAGAAAAAACAACCCCCCTCCCCCCAAACAAACACACAAACACACCCAAACACACACAGAAACACAACCCCCCTCCCCCCAAACAAACAAACAAACACCCTCTCCCATCCCAATACACATCCAAACACACACACACACACACACAAACACACACACGTCCCTCCAAAATGTGTATATAGGCCTACATGCTGTGGTGAAGATGTTGTGTCAGGTGAAGGTAGGATAGCCTAATTAATAAATATACTTCTTTACCTATTACCTCATAAAAAAAAAAAAAACTGATAGGTCTATGTATGTGTCAACCTTCATTAATCCCTAGTCAGAAAAATACTATGCCCAGGTGGGAACTATATAGGCCTACTGTACATGTAGAGAGAGAGAGAGAGAGAGAGAGAGAGAGAGAGAGAGAGAGAGAGAGAGAGAGAGAGAGAGAGAGAGGAGTGGGGTGAGATGTAGAGAGAGAGAGGAGTAGGGTGAGATGTAGAGAGAGAGAGAGAGAGAGGAGTGGGGTGAGATGTAGAGAGAGAGAGAGAGAGGAGTAGGGTGAGATGTAGAGAGAGAGAGAGAAATGGGGGAGTGGAAGGTTGGTGTAGACTGTAGAGGGTGATATGGTAGAGAGAGAGAGAGAGTGGGGGGGGGGGGGGAGTGACTGCTGGGGGTGGTTGACTGCTGGGGGTGGTTGAGTGGTGGTGAGGGGACTGGTTGGTGGTGATGAAGAGATGGTGGTGGTGAGGAGGAGGGTAGTGGTGATAAGACATAATATAGTGATGGAGATTATATAAAGGGGTGATGATGGTGATGATGGTGAGGTATTGATGGTGATATTGTACAGACAGACAGACAGACACAATCTCAAACACACACACACACACACACACAAAATGAATAAACAAATAAAACATAATTATGAAACACACCTTCACACACACTAAATAAAAAATAAAAAATAATAAATATATAGATAAATTAATAGCTAAATAAAAAAATAAATAATACTGCCCATCTCACACGAACCATTTTAATTCCTTTGATAATTATTGATAGTGTGAATTAATCTTGACATTACGACTTATATAATTATAGTGTTCGTTTATAGGATAATAATCATTCATGGTTTTAACTTATTCTAAAATCATATTATCATTATTATTATTATTATTATTATTATTATTATTATTATTATTATTATTATTATTATTATTATTATTATTATTATTATTATTATTATTATTATTATTATTATTATTATTATTATTATTATTATTATTATTATTATTATTATTATTATTATTATTATTATTATTATTATTATTATTATTATTATTATTATATTTTTTGTTTATTCTGGTTCTATTCACTGGCTGGCATTCTTTGTAAGGAATCAAGGCACTCTTATGTATGTACCAAAAGTATATGCTATGTATATTAAGGACCCTGTGATCGTGTATGAAATTAATTTGGAGACTTCTGATTCCTCCTGACCATGCCACGAAACAAGCTTCTTCCATACAGTTGGTGTTTCGTGGCCATATTTGAAGGACTCATTTTTTTACCTCCAAATTTTCTGACTACATCACAGGGTTCCTTGAAATGGTACTAATGTTTAATGACTAACATATAACCACAACTATCAATTTTAAGGAAAGTGGACCAAAATCTCAGTTCGTATGTACAGCCACAATCAAATATCCACCGACACTTTCCTTCCATCGTAGTAAATATCTTGGCAATAAAGAACAACACGTGTATGGTTTTGCAGCACCTCATAATAATAATAATAATAATAATTGAGGGGGTTGAGTTGAAGTAAAGTGTTGTTATTGTATGATTATATTTTGATATGATATGATACTGATTTACTTGCACGATGGGAGGAAGGAAAGTGTCGGTGGTGGTGGTTATTTGAGTGTGGCTGTACCTATGTATGTCCTCGATTCGTTTTGGTGGTAAGAAAATGAGAGAGTGTTAATAATAATTCAGATAACAGAATCAGATCGTAATGTCTATAACTTCTCTCACGCCAAGAAAATTTGAAATAAAGAGTCTGTATCAATGAGCAATATCAATAATAAGTATCAATAAACAATATCAATAATAAGTATCAATAAACAATATCAATAATAAGTATCAATTAACAATATCAATAATAAGTATCAATAAACAATATCAATAATAAGTATCAATAAACAATATCAATAATAAGTATCAGTGAACAATATAAATAATAATGATTTATAAAGACTTGACCCTCAATGTTTGGATGTATGTAATGAATGGATAGATCTCAGGCTTTGGTTTATATTTCATTCAATACTTAATAAATATCAGTAATATCAATAATAATGATTTGTAAAGACGCCAATTGGCCTTCAATGTTTGGATGGATGGATGTAATGGATGTTTGGTTGGATGTAATGGCTGGCTGGCTGGCTTAGGCTTA
>JAWZYT010002783.1:10000-15000 GCA_034508575.1 Petrolisthes manimaculis | reverse complement strand
AGACAGTAAGAGTGAGAGACAGTAAGAGTGAGAGACAGTATGAGTGAGAGATGATAAGAGTGAGTGAGTGAATGTATGTACAGTAGTATGCAAATATTCTGTTTCCTCTCCTGGTTCTCTATTATGGACAGTAAGGTTTATCTCTTGCCAGGAAAAATAATGAATTCTCTCTCTCTCTTTCTTTCTTTCTCTCTCTCTCTCTCTCTCTCTCTCTCTCTCTCTCTCTCTCTCTCTCTCTCTCTCTCTCTCTCTCTCTCTCTCTCTCTCTCTCTCTCTCTTTCTTTCTATCTCTCTTTCTTTCTTTCTCTCTCTCTCTCTCTCTCTCTCTCTCTCTCATTCTCTCTCTCATTCTCTCTCTCTCTCTCTCTCTCTCTCTCTCTCTCTCTCTCTCGCTCTCCCAAGTGAAGCAAAAATGGCGACACAACAACTTTAGCACGTGACTGTACAGAAGCGACACAACTTTAGCACGTGACTGTACAGATCCGGATAGATATTAATTATTTTGTTCTTTACTGCTTCGACTGTGTGGGGATGTGTGTTGTGTTGTGTTGTGTTGTGTTGTGTTGTGTTGTGTTGTGTTGTGTTGTGTTGTGTTGTGTTGTGTTGTGTTGTGTTGTGTTGTGTTGTGTTGTGTTGTGTTGTGAAGTGAAAGTAACACAAAACGGGGGAGTGAAACAGAATGATATACAGAGAAACAGGTAAAACAGAAAGCAGAGGTCTAAAACACAAAGCAACAGAAAGCAGAAGACTAAAACAGAAAGCAACAGAAAGAAACAGAAAGCAGAACACTAAAACAGAAAGCAACAGAAAGAAACAGAAAGCAGAAGACTAAAACAGAAAGAAACAGAAAGCAGAGGACTAAAACAAAACGGAAAATAAGTGGTAATTAAACAGAAAAACAACAGTAAAAGAGAGAGAAACACAGAACGAAAGAAACAAAACAAAACAAAAAATTACCAGAGGGAGTGAAAAAAAAAAGATAAATAATGTTAGTGAGAAATGAACGAGGAGGAAATAAAAAATGATAATAATAATAATAATAAAAAGAAAAGAAATGCACGAGAGAAAATGATGACAAAATATATATATAAAAAAATGTAAATATATCAAGGCAATGAATTAACTGCACTTTGGAAAAAAAAAAAAAAAAAAAAAAATTGTATACCCACTACTTTAAATTAAACTTGAGTGACAAAATATAAAATTGATTAAGAGTGAATAAATTTGAGGACCACTTGAAATTGATTCCTCTAATGTATGTATGTATGTATGTATGTATGTATGTATGTATGTATGTATGTATGTATGTATGTATGTATGTATGTATGTATGTATGTATGTATGTATGTACAGCCACAATCAAATATCCACCGACACCTTCCTTCCATCGTGCAAATAAATCAGTATCATATCAAAATATTATCATATAACAACACCTTACGTCAACTCAAGCAACCCCCTCAATTATTATTATTATTATGAGGTGCTGCAAAATTGTACACGTGTTGTTCTTTATTACCAAGATATTTACTAAGATGGAAGGAAAGTGTCGGTGGATATTATTATTTTATTATTATTATTATTATTATTTTTATGAGGTGCTGCAAAATTATACACGTGTTGTTCTTTATCACCAAAATATTTACTACGATGGAAGGAAAGTGTCGGTGGATATTATTTTGATTGTGGCTGTACCACCAAAAGCCTATAGGCCTACACTTATTCCCTTAATTAAATAAAATGGTAATACTTATTTTGGTACATACATTGGAGTGCCTTGAATCCTCCATAAGTATGCTAGGAAACAGCAGGACCAAAAGAGCAAACAAATAATGATGTTCTGCTGTTGCTTGGAATAGTTTGGAGGATTCAGTTGCTCCAGATTTACCAACACACAACTTTCCCCTTAATGCGTGCTTAAAAAAATAATAATAATGACAATAACAACAATAATAATAATAATAATAATAATAATAATAATAATAGTAATAATAGTAACAATAGTAACAATAGTAACAATAGTAACAATAGTAATAATAATAATAATAATAATAATAATAATAATAATAATAATAATAATAATAATAAATGCATGCTAACTCTCCTGATGCTTTTTTTTTTAATCATATATATTATACCGGTATATATATATTTTTTTTCTTAGCGTGACTCTTAGAGGTAGGATAATGCAAGGTGTGTCAAAAGGAAATAACAAATACTTAACCATTATTTGCGTTTTAATTGTGTGTGTGTGTGTGTGTGTGTGTGTGTGTGTGTGTGTGTGTGTGTGTGTGTGTGTGTGTGTGTGTGTGTGTGTGTGTGTGTGTGTGTGTGTGTGTGTGTGTGTGTGTGTGTGTGTGTGTGCTTGGGTGTCAGGTTAATTATTATGTCAGTACTCGTATTATTCACTGACTTATTGCCAGCATATTCTAACTAACAAGATAACACACACACACACACACACACACACACACACACACACACACACACACACACACACACACACACACACACACACACACACACACACACACACACACACACACACACACACACACAACTAATAATCCTAACATTCAACTCACTACAATATCTTTTATCACGTGTTGAATACCAAGGAATAAAATATATATTATCATTTAATTTTTTATGTTGCTAGAATTATTTTCATCTGTTAGTGCATAATATTTTTTTTTATCATGGTGGCAAACCCCAGTTGATTTTTATAAGCTGATTAATTAATGGGGGGACGGGAGTAGGGGACAGGCTTGGGGTGGGTGGGGGGGGTTGGGGGGTACGGGAATAGGGGACAGGCTTGGGTAGGTAGAAAGCCTGTCTCCATACACAGAACATACATACATACACAGAACATACATACATACATACATACACTAAACATACATACATACGGTACACAGAACATAATATACATACATACATTCATACACAGAACATACATACATACACAGAACAGAACAAACATACATACACACACAGAACAGAACAAACATACATACACACACAGAACAGAACAAACATACATACATACACACACAGAACAGAACAAAACATACATACATACACAGAACATGCATACATACACAGAACATACATACATACATACACAAAATCGAAAAAAACATACATACATACATATATATATTCAAGATTATAAATGTCGTTGCCTGCACTCACGTTAATATGAGTTGGTCTGTCCTGTTAAAACAATCCAATCTGACCCAGGGAAGTTTAATACACATACATATCCCTTGTGTGTGTGTGTGTGTGTTTTGGTGTGTGTGTGAGAGAGAGAGAGAGAGAGAGAAAGAGAGAGAGAGAGAGAGTGTTGGTGTATGTTTGTGTATGTTTGTGTGTGGCTGTGTAGGTATGTGTGAGTCTGTGTGTATGTGTAGGTGTGTGTGTGTGTGTGTGTGTGTGTGTGTGTGTGTGTGTGTGTGGGTGTGTGTGTATGTGTGTGTGAGTGTGTGTTATATATAAAAAAGAGTATGCCTGTCAGCTCTTCATGAAACATATTACATAGATGTATTCATTTACATGTATATATCTTTTATTTGTTTACAGTATCGAGAAATGTTCTATCCATACTCAGAGTAATAATAAACAATAATAAACAATACCAGGGACTACATTCTCTCTCTCTCTCTCTCTCTCTCTCTCTCTCTCTCTCTCTCTCTCTCTCTCTCTCTCTCTCTCTCTCTCTCTCTCTCTCTCTCTCTCTCTCTCTCTCTCTCATCAGTTTAATTGGTAAGGTTGAACAGGGATGATGATGTTGTTGTTGTTGTTGTTGTTGTTGTTGTTGACACTAGAACTATACCTGTACAGTCGGCGTCAGAAGTCATGTCACCTCACCCGCTTCACTGAGATATACACGTTTTTCTACACCTAATTAATAATCTCGAGTCTATGAACTTTTGCCGTCGACTGTACAGTTTGTCGGTATATATCTGTAACTTCAGGGATATTATTATTATTATTATTATTATTATTATTATTATTATTATTATTATTATTATTATTATTATTATTATTATTATTATTATTATTATTATTATTATTATTATTATTATTATTATTATTATTATTATTATTATTATTATTATTATTATTATTATTATTATTATTATTATTATTATTATTATTATTATTATTATTATTATTATTATTATTATTATTATTATTATTATTATTATTATTATTATACTTGTCTGAAAATTGAAGATAAATGAGTCCTTCAATTATTGCCACGAAACCCCACCTATAGGAAAGGAGTTTGTTTCGTGGCATGGTGAGGAGGAATCAGAAGCCTCCAAGTTTCATCCACGATCACAGGCCACAGGGTCCTTAATTCAGAAAAGACTCCAGTAAGTATTAGACAGGATAAGCCTTGTAATGGGTCCACTATATACAGAACATACACACAGAACATACATACATACACAGAACATACATACAGAACAAACATACATACATACATTCATATATATATACATACATAGAACATACATACATACATACATTCATACATACATTCATATAGATACATACACAGAACAAACATACATACACACAGAACATACATACATACATACACAGAACAGAACATACATACACACAGAACATACACACATGCATACATACACAGAACAAACATACATACATACATACAGACATACACAGAACATAAATACATATGTCAGAGGATTCCAAATTTAAAGGGAGAAGTTTTGTGTTGGTAATTCTGGAGCAAATGATTCCTCCAAACTATTCCAAGCAACAACAGAACACCATTATATTTGCTCTTCTGGTCCTGTTTCCTGGCATACTTTGGAGGAATCAAGATACTCCATAAAATGTATCAAAACAAAATTACCACCTTAAATAACAATAATGCCTGAATATTTATCATGGCTGGTGACTTTGATAGGATAAGGATAGAATATATATTTTTATATATTTTTTCTTCGTCACAATAATTATTA
>JAWZYT010002783.1:0-7500 GCA_034508575.1 Petrolisthes manimaculis | reverse complement strand
CCTTCCCTCTTTCCTTATTCCTTTCTTCACTCTGTTGTCTGTCTCGTCTTTCATTCCACATTTCTTCTCCCTCTCTTCCTCTTTTTTTTTTTTGGTGTACAGTTGGCATCATAAATTCACTTCCTACATGACTAAAATAAAGAAGATACAAAAGAAAAGATTGAATGAAAACAAAACAAAACAATTCAGTTTCTGTTTACATTCAATTGTTTGTATACGTTTTTTTTTTTGAGTGAATGAAAAGTGTGTGTGTCAGTAAGTTTTTTAATTAAGGGGGTGCGGGAATAGGGGGAAATGCTTAGTTGGGGGGGGTTAGGGGGTGCGGGAGTAGGGGACAAGCTTGGGGGGGGGGGTTTGGAGGTGTGGAAGTAGGGGGACAGGCTTGTATATTTCCTTCTGTTATACATGCTTATATATAGTCCCTACAATTAGTTGTGGTTAAAGTTCTATTGGCAACTGTACATCTTGCTCATGTTACTGTGTGTCGGTGGGGTCATCAGTAACCTTGTCAGATAGATACTTCCCACACCAGTAAGGAGGGCAACATTACTCACACTTCCTCTCCTTTCCTCTCCTCTCCTCTCCTTACCAACACCAATGATAGAGATAGATAGATAGATAGATAACTCCATTCACTGATCATCCTTCCTTTCCTTTCCTTTTCTTTTCTTTCTTTTCCTCTCCTTTCCTTTCCTTTCCTTTCCTTTCCTTTCCTCTCCAACACCAATGATATAGATAGATAGATAGATAGATAGATAACTCCATTCACTGATCATCCTTCCTTTCCTTTCCTTTTCTTTCCTTCCTTTCCTTTCCCTTCCTTTTCCTCTCCTTTCCTTTCCTTTCCTTTCCTCTCCTAACCACCACTAAAGATATAGATAGATAGATAAATAGATAACTCCATTCACTGATCATCCTTCCTTTCCTTTCCTTTTCTTTCTTTTCCTTTCCTTTCCTCTCCTCTCCAACACCAATGATAGAGATAGATAGATAACTCCATTCACTGATCATCCTTCCTTTCCTTTTCCTTTCTTTTCTTTCCTTTCCCTTCCTTTTCCTCTCCTTTCCTTTCCTTTCCTTTCCTTTCCTCTCTTTATCAACACCAATGATAGAGATAGATAGATAACTCCATTCACTGATCATCCTTTCCTTCCTTTCCTTTCCTTTCCTCTCTTTATCAACACCAATGATAGAGATAGATAGATAGATAGATAACTCCATTCACTGATCATCCTTTCCTTTCCTTTCCTCTCCTTTCCTTCCTTACTACCACCAAAGATACTGACTACTCCAAAATATTACTGAATACTCCAAACTCTCACAAAACGACTTTACCTTTACTCATACCCCAAGGCAGTATTTGTTTCCTAGATTATTTCGAAGGGAGCTACTACATGTAACAACAATCCAATTCGTCAACAAAAAGTTTATCCTCCCCTCAAGGAAACCTGTGATCGATCGTGTATGAGAATAAAATTAATGGTGGCTTCTGATTCCTCCTGACTGACTACGCCACGAAACAAACAAGCTCCTTCCCTATAGGTGTACAGTAGATGTAGGTGTGTGTGTTTCGTGGTAATATTTGAAGGACTCGTTTACCTCCATCTCCAATTTTTTTCTGACTGCATTACAATCAGATTCCCTTAAGCTATATAGAGAGAGTGATTATTGTGTGAGGATGACTGTGTGTGTGTGTGATGTGGTGTTGAATTCTGTATAGTCCTAATTACATCACAGTCTAGCAAATATAAACTATGTGATGTGGTGTTGGATTCTGTATAGGCTAGTCCAAAATTTTAGTCACATCACAGTGGTATATAAACTACAGTATGTGATGTGGTGTTAGATTTTGCATATACCTTTATAGTCACATCACAGTAGCATAATTATTATAAACTGTTCTTAGTATATGAGTATAAGTAATCGGTATTAGCTTTTCGTATTATATATTAAAAGCCTTGTGTCTCTCTCTGTATGGAAATCCGTGACGTGTGTGTGTATGTGTGTGTGTGTGTGTGTGTGTGTGTGTGTGTGTGTGTGTGTGTGTGTGTGTTATATTAATATATTTATGTTCAGAGTAGTGTATTAGTTTCTCAGAGTCAGTCATCCCTTGATAATTATAATACATATATATGACGGTTTAAAGGTGTGTGTGTGTGTGTGTGTGTGTGTGTGTGTGTGTGTGTGTGTGTGTGTGTGTGTAATAAATAATAATAATAATAATATACGGTTTATTGGTGAATGGCAGCTGATAGGCTGAAAATATACATAATACATTTAAAATGATAATAAAATGAGGATGAATGAATGGATACATGTATAAATATTAGAGATGAATAATAAATTGATTGCAGAGCATAGAAAAATACAGAAATATACAAATACAAATATATAAATACTATGGTACTGTACATGTGTACATGTCCTGGGAGAGTAGTGGTGTCAGGTCAGGATTAGGATTAAGGGGGGGATTAATATTGAGGTGCAGTGTGGGCCTGTGTGTGTGAGTGTGTGTGTGTGTGTGTGTGTGTGTTATTTAGGAGTTATTTATTGTGTTGACTATGGTTGGTATGGCGCTTTTCTTATATCTGTCTGTGGTTGCTCTGATAGGTTTAATTTTGTTGTGGTGTCTTGTAGTGCGTCTGGGAGGTGGGTTTAGTGGTGGTAATAAATGTCTATGTCTGGGGTGTGTGAGGAGCTTGGTCCCAAACTGTTTGAGGATGTGCATGTGGTGGTGGGAGAGTGTGGTCAGGTTCAAGGTGGTCAGGGCAAGTTCGTAGCTGGTATATGTTACGCCGAGTATGATTTTGCAGGCTCTTTTTTGAACTCTTTCTAGCTGTCGTTGTTGTGTGAGAGTGAGTGAAGAAGCCCAGGCTGGTGCTGAATAGGTGAGTTTGGGAAGAATGAATGTAGTATATATAGTCCTCAGCTCAGGTGGTGCCATGCCCAGGGATTTTAGTCTCCTTAGCATATATAATTTGTAGGAAGCAGTTTTGATGGTGTTGCTGACATGCTGCTTCCAGTTAAGTTTAGAGTCAATAGTGATGCCAAGGAGTTTGGTAGAATCAACCACTCGTAGTTGATGTCCCCCTATTGTAACAGTTGGTGGTGGCACTCCAGTTACTGACGTGCTGAAGTGCATCACAACTGTCTTGTTGCTGTTGATGGTGACGTTGTTGGTGGTTGTCCATGTCTGTAGTCTGTCGAGAATATGCTGGAGGGGGGTGTAGTCTGGTGAGTCATTGTTGATGGTGATACCCACTGTTGAGTCATCAACGTACTTCCAACGGAATGGTGTTCCCATTAGAGCATCATTGATCAGCATCAGAAAGCACAGGGGACCCATTTTAGTGCCTTGTGGCACGCCATTTGTCATTGGCTGGGGGGGTGAGATACTGCCCTGATATCTTACAACCTGTCGCCTCTCACAAAGGAAATTGACCAGCCAGGAAACCAGGTTGGGATGAAGCCCCATTTCTATTGCCTTGTTGATGACTATTGTGTGATCTACCAGGTCGAATGCCTTCCTAAAATCAATAAATACAATTGCAACTGATGTTTTACGTTTATCTAAATTTGTGTGGATGAAGTCCAAGAAACTGACAAGGCAATGAGTGGTGGAAGATGTTTTTACATTGCCGAATTGCTGAGGATCAATAATATTAGCTATGTCAGTGTAGGCCCAACTGAATATAAAGTCCTCGCAGAGTAAACTAGGGATAGGGGTAATGGCAATGGGCCTAAGATCATTAAGGGATTGTGGGGAAGGGATTTTGGGGATGGGTGTAACATAAGATGTTTTCCAATCAGTGGGACATTTACTTTGATGGATTGAGGCATTGATGATAGAACAAAGGGGGGTGGCAAGTTCAGCTGCAAATTGCTGATATAGCTTAACAGGCAGATCTGTAGGTGTGGTTGATCTGGTGGCTTTAAAGCTAATAAGCTTATTGTAAACCTGGTATTCCTGTATGGTTGGTAGGGGTGAGGGAGCAGGTAGGTAGGCAGGTAGGTGAGAATGGTCAAGGCGAGGCAGGGTCTGACAGATATCAGAGAAGTGGTCGTTAATCTTGGCTGCCGCCTCCCCAGGGGTCAGGTTGTTAATGCAGGCCAAGGGAGATGACTGCTGCTTAATCCCACACAGGTCTTTCACTCTACTGTACCACTGGCTGATGTTGTGTGTGTGTGTATGTAGTGACAGAAAGTATGAGTGTACTGATGTAGGGAGGGGAAAATGTGTGTGTGTAGTGTGTGTAATATGAGTGTAGTGAATGTAATGTATTTTTTATGAGTATGTAATGAGTGTAATATGAGTGTAGTGTGTCTAATGTATTATGAGTGTGTAATGAGTATGTAGTGTGTGTATTATGAGTGTAGTGGGTGTATTATGAGTGTGTAGTGTGTGTAATGTATTATGAGTGTGTAGTGTGTGTAATATGAGTGTGTAGTGTGTGTAATGTATTATGAGTGTGTAGTGGGTGTAATATGAGTGTGTAGTGGGTATGTAGTGAGGGTAATATGAGTGTGTAGTGGGTATGTAGTGAGGGTAATATTAGTGTCCAGTGTAATAACGTGGACATAAGTGCATGATCAGAATAAATGAGCTCCCTAATTGCTTTTCCCGATAGCCTATAAAAATTACATAATAGCATCTCCCACCAAGCCTACCCCCTAGTAACAGAGCACCAACACGTGTCACAACAACAACAACAACAACAACAACACAGCCCCATAATGTTAAATAATGTTAGTGGTTTATTATCACAACACAACACACCACAACACAATACAACCGAGGTATATATAACTCAACACAGAGCACCAACACGTGTCACAACAACAACACAGCCCCATAATGTTAAATAATATTAGTGGTTTAATATCACAACACAACACACCACACCACAACACAACTGAGGCATATATAACTCAACCCAGAGCATCAACACGTGTCACAACAACAACAACAGCCCCATAATGTTAAATAATATTAGTGGTTTAATATCACAACACAACACACCACAACACAACTGAGACATATACAACTCAACACAACACAACACAACATACCACAACACAACACAACACAACACAACACAACACAACACAACACAACACAACCCATCACAACACACCACAACACACCATGGCATTATAACTGAGAAAAACACAGCTGATCTAACTTTTCATCCCAGCAGTCAACAACAACAAAAACAAAACGGTAGAAAACTCCTAATCTAAGACATAAAACCTGACCTAAAAAATACACCTACAGTATATTTCATTACTTTTTAAGGACACTGTATAAGAGTTGGTGGCTTCTGATTCCTCCTGACTATACCACAAAACAATCTCCTTCAATGTAGGTGGTGGTGGTGTTTCGTGGCAATGTTTGAAGGACTCCCCAATCTCCAATTTTCCCGACTATATGACTACATCACAGGGTCCCTTAAATCCAGGCCTCCTCTCTCATTAAACTTTTGTTGGCTTTTTGTTCGGTAAATATATATCAGTACAAGACATATGATACCAAGACATTACACAGATTTACCTGCAATTTAATACAACTGCAATGTATGCCAAACGTGTATGTATCTGTGGTTACAATTTAGTTAAGGACCCTGTGATCGTATATGAAATTTTTTGGAAGCTTCTGATTCCTCCCGACTGTACCACGAAACAAGCTCTTTCAATATAGGTGGTGGTGTTTCGTGGCAATGTTTGAAGGACTCATTTATCTCTAATTGTCTGACTACATCACAGGGTCCCTTAAAACGCACTATAGGGACATTTTTAGAATCTACAACAATGAGTCTTATTCGTAGTTAAACCCTCCCGAAGGACAATGTAAAGTAAAGAGTGTATAATGATAATGAATGAATGAAACCAAAAGGAAAGAATGTATAATGATAATCAATGAATGGAACCAAAAGGAAAGAGTGTATAATGATAATGAATGAATGGAACCAAAAGGAAAGAGTGTATAATGATAATCAATGAATGGAACCAAAAGGAAAGAGTGTATAATGATAATGAATGAATGGAACCAAAAGGAAAGAATGTATAATGATAATCAATGAATGGAACCAAAAGGAAAGAGTGTATAATGATAATCAATGAATGGAACCAAAAGGAAAGAGTGTATAATGATAATCAATGAATGGAACCAAAAGGAAAGAATGTATAATGCTAATCAATGAATGGAACCAAAAGGAAAGAATGTATAATGATAATCAATGAATGGAACCAAAAGGAAAGAGTGTATAATGATAATGAATGAATGGAACCAAAAGGAAAGAGTGTATAATGCTAATCAATGAATGGAACCAAAAGGAAAGAATGTATAATGATAATCAATGAATGGAACCAAAAGGAAAGAGTGTATAATGCTAATCAATGAATGGAACCAATAGCTCTCCCTGGTGAAGGCGACTGATAATAGGACTTGAATACCATTACCAACACCACACCACACACCCGTCCTCATTTATCTCTTCGATCCACCAGATGGCAACTACTACTATTATTATTACTACTACTGTACTACTACTACCTACTACTATTAATACTACTACTATTAATACTACTACTACTACCACCACCAACAACACCGTCACTACTACTACAACCTACACTATTATTATTACTACCACAACTACTACTACCACAACTACTACTACTACTACCACCACCACCACTACACCACTTCTACTTTTACAACAACAACAACAACTACAACTACTACCACTAAATTCTCAGTAATAACAACACACACAAAAATCAGTAACCATGAACAACTATAACTTGGGCTACATACCACAGCTGATCAGGAAAGAAGGAAAGAAAGGAAGGAAAAAAGAGGAGGAGGAGGAGGAGGAGAGAGGAGGAGAAGGAAGAGGAAGAGGAGGAGGTGGAGGTGGAGGTGGTGGTGGTGGTGGTGTTCCCTATACTCTGTCTCACACCAGGCGTCGTATGTACGGTGCTCTCCTGGGAAATTTCTCAGTGCAGTTCATTACCATAACTATGACGCATCTTGATTAGAGAGAGAGAGAGAGAGAGAGAGAGAGAGAGAGAGAGAGAGAGAGAGAGAGAGAGAGATTTTACCAAACTACACACACACACACACACATATAAAGGGAGGGTGGGGGAATTTTACTGAGCTGCACCCATACACACACACACAGACAGAGAAAGAAAGAGAGAGAGAGAGAGAGAATGCTGATAATAATGTCCTTATGAGAGAGAGAGAAAGATAGTGAGTGAGAGAGAGAGATAGTGATAGTGAGAGAGAGATAGTGAGATAGTGATAGTGAGAGAGAGAATACTGATAATAGTCTCCTGATGGGGATAGGGATGGGGAGTATGAGGGGGGATTGAGGATGGGGAGTATGAGGGAGGATGGGGGATGGGGAGTATGGGGGAGGGGGAGTATGAGGGAGGGGGGATGTGGGATGGGGAGTATGAGGGAGGGAGGGAGGGAGGGAGTGAGGATGATGATGA